>AZLU01000066.1:0-49351 GCA_002224055.1 Pezizomycotina sp. ARF18 | reverse complement strand
CATTCAAGCATCAACGCTTCCGAAGGCCCGGTATCGGCTTCCACAGATGCATCGTCTGCAGGTCCGAGCAAATATCCAAAGTCCCATCCAACGTACCCGCTCTCAATGTCCCGCCCTCGGCTCCAGACCCGTCAACTCTGAACTTTGCCTTACCCGCCGAAGTTCAACAGAGGCTCAAAGAGAACACGCCATCACCTTATACCGTCACCCAGCTTGTCCAAACGATCCTCAATGGACTCGCTGCTTGGTAAAGCGTTATCGCCGCCGCTATTTTCTATACTTGTAGTATCATCTCACTATACAGCAGGATAGCTATTTCGCATCACATTAAGATGACGCTCCCACGCAGCGTACCTAGCCAAATTACCGTTGCAAACGATTTCACTGAATGCAGGAATAATTGCAGGAGATGATCCCGTCGTTTTCAGCATATCGGTAATCAACCTTGTCGACCATTCGGAAATCATATCGCTTATTACAACAATCACGAAGTCTGTCATTCACAGCCAGACCACAGTTGTTTCTCCTTACGACGCAATGCAGCGCACTGCAATCATCGAAGGAGCGGCGCAACAAGCCACAAGGACTCGGGCCGAAAATTCAGTTCATCTACAAGCCGATAAAGCCATCTCGCTTGGGGTATTCTTGATCCTCGAAAGGAAAGGGACGCTCACACAGACAAGTATCGGCACACGGCGCAACAAGTTGTGGAGAGCCAGAAGGCAGTCTTTAGCGATATGGAAAGGAGGTTGGCAATAAAGGCCACAGGGTGCTTTTGGTGGAAGATAACGGGTTAATCAGAAGGTCTTGCTGAGGTTTTTAGGCCGTGTCGGCTTAGAGGTCGAAACCGCCTTCTGACGGAGTCGAGTGCGTGGAAAAAGTGACAAGAAAAACACCCGGTTATTACGGCTAATTCTGGTATGGTCCATATTTTGATCCCTTTCTTTTTCCTGCTTCATTTCAATTCGAAACAACACTAACATAAGTCTTAGTGCGATCTCCATATGCCTCGCAAGGATGGATTTGCTGCTTGCTCTGAGATTCGAAGTTGGGAGCGTGAGCACAAGGCCAAATTAACACCTATAATAGCCCTTTCGGCAAACGTCATGGCCGATGTCGCCGAACGGTGCGCAGCCGGATTTTCGCGTTACGTCTCGAAACCCGTAGACTTCAAAGTGCTCGGAGACACGATCAAGCAAGTACTGGACCCAAGGTATTCCGAGGATCAGGAAAATAATGCAAGCACCATCATTTACGGCGGGATGTGATCGCTCCCGAAAGTGTTCATTTCGTCAACGGTCGCCGGCTTTTCTCCCACTTATATTTCTCATCATCATTATTATCATTATTTTCTTCTTTTCTTCGCACACATATTTTCTCCATTTTATCTTTTTTTTTTTTTTGGTTCCTTTTTTGATTGCTTTAATGGTTCGGTATCCTCGATTATGAACCTTTAATTATGGCCTTTTGCTCTTCAAAATATATTATATATGCATTTTATATCATTTTAAAACGACAAAAATAGTCACGAAAATGACAGGGTCGATGGTTGGGGTTTCTACCCAGTTCGTTGTATTTAGCTGATCAGTCTTAGCACTTTTAGCCCGCCCTTCCTCCAACATATCTGCTTGTTCATCATAGCATTTTCTTCCTTTTTTTTTCTGTCACGACCTATACGCTTTTTTTAATTAATAGTCTTGTATTTCTTAGACATTCTCACGACTGGAAAAAAGATTCATTCCGCCGGCGTCTTCATCCAAGGAGTCAAATTCAAATGTTCAGCTTTGTAATTATTTCTTTCTTTGTACTTTGTCTTTTCTCTAAACTCTTCCGTTTCTTGGTTTGGTGTCTTTTTTTTTTTTTTTTTTTTTTAGTTCGATATCCTGTGGATCTAACATCCTCGTCATCTTAAACAAGGGACATAACGGGGAAGAATTAAAGTAATTATAATAATGACCGTTACGCCAAAAAAAAAAAAAGAAAGAAAAAAAGGGTTGTTTTATTATCACAGAAGGGGAGCTTTTTTTTTTTTTTTTTTTTTTTCATGTCCATGGTATAGAGCTTCTTTTCTTTTCTTGTATTTCAAAAATTTATCACTGTATGATACAAGGGTTCTCCTACCATTCTCACTATAGTTAATCCGACCAGTCTTATTGGTGTGCTACGCTACCAATCATCCTATTTTCTTTCACTTCAGTTTATTTTATTTGTATTCATCTCTTTCGGGGTTCGAAGAGGTATTGGTTTATATCAAGGGTTAAAATATTTACATATTCAAGTCTAGATTGAAAAATAATTTCTAGGCTATGTAAGTAAAGTATTGTTGCTAAAAAAAAAGTATTGGGACTTAAAAACTTGTTTACTTATCTTTTTTTTTTTTTTTTTGTTTTTTTTTTTAAAAAAAAAAAAAAAAATAGATGATTAAAGGAATCAGATAAATATATCAATCATAATCTCGGACGCAAAACTACTGTGAATTCGTAAACGATAAGTGAATCGCTTTTGGTTTTTTTACTTTACAAGGCAAAATTGGTATATTGGGACCTGAGACTCCTACAAAAAAAATGAGGCCGTAGCAAAATACTGAAGGGGAAGTAGTGAAAACAACAATACTTCTACATTCTCTTCTCCGGTACTTTTTTCCAAAAAAAAAAAAAAAAAAAAAAAAAAAACACCCTACTGTTCCGCAGCCCTCTTCCCGTACACCCTCAATCTACTAACTCCGCCGCTCAGGTATGATCGTCATCTTGACGTGCGTGAACACCTTCCCCTCGACGCCTCGAACAGGTCCGCCCCGTCGCCGTCGATGCCAAAGTGGTGCTCAAAGTCCGCCTTGCACGGCGACGGCTCACCACCGTCGTCCCCCGCGTCGTCGGGCGAAGGGTACGTCGCCGCAGGGTCGCGCGAGCTTATCGCCTCCACCTTAACCTTCTGCGGGTAATTCCCCTGAAGTGCGCCGTATCACCGTCACGGCCTGCACTGTCCCGCCGCGCCGAGCTTGGACGATGACCCAATCCGTATGTCCTTTCTCGCGAGACCTCGCGGTCTCCCACCCATCGCCCATATCCTTTCCGCGGTTCGGGTGCAGGAGGTTATCTTTTTACCGAAGTGCTGTCGGAGCACGCGACGGCTAACCCGCCGCTGGAAACGTGCGCCAGGTCGATGACCTGGTTTAAATCCTGAGGAAAAACGGGCACGGCCTGCCCGAACAATCGAAACCTCGCGATACCGCCGTCGGGTATCATGTTTAGCTTTACGTGCGTGTACGCCTTTTCCGTGGGTTTGTTCAGTAGGTAAACGTGCCTCTGGCTGGGGCCGCATTTCTGGACGGGTACGATCTCCTCCCACTTCGAGTCCTGAGCAGTTCGCCTTCCCCCGTATAAAATATGCCTCGACGCTAATCTCGGGCGCGTGGTTGCCGTTGAAGAAAGCGGTGTCGACCTCGCAGCCGAACACGCGGCCGGAGGCGACGCCGAGCTTGATTATTACCCAGTCGGCCCATTCCTGGTTGTGACGTTTCGATTCCCAACCGTCGTACCACGCTCCCGTGTGCACGAACACTCCCGGCTTGCGAACGGGAGGGGGAACCTTTATCAGGTTCGTTGCTGGTGCAAACCACTCATCGCTTACTGCTACGATCTTGCCGCCCAGGCCTTCGCTCACGAGGTCTAGAGTCAAAAGTAAAAAAAACAATCCAAAAAATTATAGGAAAATTTGGTTAGCCTGATGCATTCACATCAAAATGATAGAATATATATGTATACTCTTTCTATCGAACTTGAGAGGGAGAAAGTTAGAATAACTTACCGATGCAATTAGCATCGAAGGTCTCGCTAACCTTGGATTCATCTATACGCTTGACTCCGTTCGTCATGATTAAAAAACAATCCCTGATTATAATCAATTGATATAAAGATTATTTACCAGAAGAAGATCCTATGGCGTTTTAATCTAAATAAGCTTTCTAGTTTGTTGTATGCTGCTAACAGAAGGCGATGATGTAGCTATGTTTTAGAGCGGTCCTTCGTTTCTGAGTGTGGGTGAAGAAGCTCTTTTTAGCTCGGACGACTCTAGGGAGATAAGAGCTTTTTAAGTTAAATGAACCGACAAGAAAAAGGGAAAACAAAAAAAAAAAAAAAATTACAGTAACTAGCATCCATGTTTAGAACCTCTATGCCGTTACTTTTAGAATCCGTATTTATTCCCAATGCCAATGGCCGGTCTCACGGGTCAAAATAGCGCACGAGACAATGCTTTTTCCGATCGTCGTTCGTTCAAAAAAAAATTTTTTGGGGGGGAAATATATAGGTCTTATCGGCGGATGAAATCGCAATCGCAAAAAGGAAATGTAACGGTTCTGGTTCCTAAATTGCTTAGTATTCCTTACAAAAGGTCCAGGGCATCTTAGCCTTTGGCCTGGCCCAATAGGATATCGATTGAGTAATGAAACTGAAAGGTTTTGGCCCGTCGGTCGGCTCCGATGCGTGGGACCCATGTCAACTGCGACGAAAAATGGCCGGGAGCTAGTTTAGTTATAACTTATGCGGGAAGTCAAGTAAGTTGTTCGAGGAATCCGATCGTGACGAAACAAGTTAGAGCTCTTCTCTCTGCAGCTCAGTCCTCTTTTTCTGGTTCTAGCTCTTTCTAAAGCACGTTTATATCTTAAGAGCACGCTTGATGTTTCCTATACAAGAGCTCATATGCATATTGTGTATCCTGGGCGAGAAAGGCGAGGCAGCTCGCAAACACGAATGAAAAAAAAAAAAAAAAAAAAAAAAAGAAGAAACCGGAAGAATCAGGCTCCAGGAACGGATCAAGTTATAGTTTTTCGGAAGCTGTAAGACTTTCCGTCGTAGTAGCTTACCCGAGCTCGGAAACGTTCGCAGAGTAGCTGCATGCTCATTAGCTTACCGTGTCAATGCATTTGTGATCGTCAGTGGAATTTTAATTATTTATTTGCCAGAAAATGAATCCTGAAGGGAACATGACGATATTTAGCAATGATCCACCCACAAAACTCCGACCCTTGGAAGAGAAAATTGTGAGGAATAGAGAAACACATTTTTGACTAGAGGATAACTGAAATATGTTGATAATAGATGAAGAAATTGAATGCGTGTGAGCGAAATAATTTCGGCCATTATTGCAGATTGGGGATAATAATATAGTAGGTATATCCCCCAATCATACTCAGCTCCAGTTTTATTCGGTAAAACAGCCTCCGCAGTATGGACAGAGGTCAATGGTCTCAAACCACAGTCTCGCAAGCGACTTGTAGCCCCTCCGGGAAACAGAATTGTCTTCGTGCTGGGTGCCCACAGACCCGTCGTTCTCGTTCTCCTCGTCGTCCAATAGCATCTCTTCTGTGAAGAAACTCCGAGCGCAAATACTGCACGATCTTGCACTTCCTTGTTGAAGAGCCACGAAGGTCAAAGCACAACGGCCTTTTTCAAAAAAACATTTTTTATTAGCTCTGAAATATTAAAAAAGAAACGGAACAAAAGTCCGTTTGATTGCCGAATGACTTACGGAATTGATGGTTATTGGTACAATATGCGTTCCTAGATCCCTGAATGGCATGCCGGATCCGCACCACTTGCATGTCTCGAGCGCATGTTCGTTTATTGCTTCCGGTACCGTGTTAGCTGAACGTCACCCCGAATTGCCGCTATTCGCTTCACGATGAGCGTCCTCTCTTCCTCAATGTCGTAACCGAAGCCGTCCCGCAGGATGTTGAGCTTGTACGCTGCTTCGGTAAATATCCGCTCATCGATGTAAAACCCGATAATAGCTACGCAGCGTAAAAGTAAATGATCTTCTGGAGAGCTTTGAGGAACTGAGCATCTCTTGCAAGGCTTCCACGGGTATCGAAAGAGTGGAGTAGAGAAGCCGGTTTGTTGTTGCTCGTGGAGGAACGAGAGTCGCTGCCGTCCTAACCGATATCTGGTTCCTACGCAGAAGCTTAATTGCAGTCTGTAGCCTGTAGACTATACATGATTATTTAAAGATGTCAGTCAACGTGACATCGAACAATTTCAATCCAATAATGTCTGAGATGTAAGCTTATTACCTTCTTTACTTGCCAGCTGGTTCTCTAAGGTGTTATAAAACGCCGTATTACTTTTCAGGTACGCGCGATATGCGAGATATCGGCCAAAAACCCCTCAGTAGAAAGCTCTGAGGCTGCATGGAAATGTTAGTGGTAGCTCACATTAGTCATTTCATTGGAATCTGCTTCTTGCTCACCAGACGACCTCAGCGGTAAAACGATCCCGTCCTCTTCGAAGTTTAGAAAGCTTTCCAGGTTTCGACTATGGCTGAACACAATCACGGAGTCTTCGTCATTCTTCATCGTAAATTCTACATAACCTTCGGGCTTCATGCTATTATTATATTGTCAGTTTCAGGGACATGAGAAACGCAGGCTCGAGTTAAAGGCCGAGCTAATTTACCGACCGAGATAATATCGCAACATATCCGGCGAAGGGCGAGACAGCCATCCCAAAGTTTCTACACGAGGCGTTTGTGATTTTGAACCTCCTCATGAATTGTAATCTTCTACGCTGGAACGACCGCATGAAATCGATCTTCTGCACGGTTTTCTCGTTTCTGCTCATATCCCAGAGTTGTAAATGATCGCAGAGACAAACTTTTCGTCGGGAGCGTACGGTATTTGGACAAATGTTCCATTGACCGTAACGATATTAAGATTGATAGTCCCTAATCCTTGCCGTAGACGAAACTGGCGCCGACAATTGAATCGGGCAAATCGACCTCAGACTTTTGTAGTTTCTGCATTGAGTGAATTTGGCGCTAGCCGCATCCACCGTATAGACTTCTACGGATGTCTGTAGCACAACCGCTAACAGACACATCACGGCATTGCTCTCGGAATCTAAAGAAGATTTCAATAACCGCGGGAACCAGCAAGTTGCTGAGGCTGGTGCGATAGCGTTATGGCAGTAGTTAATGAATGAAGCTCTCTTAGACTTACCAGGGCTTCGCCATTTGAAGATCCATTTCAACTCTTAACACGTATTGTTGATGCCCGAGAGAAAATGTAAGCCAAGCAGAAGCTGCAAAACGAATGTCAATATCACACGGCGTCTTAGTAGGTTTGCTTGCGGTAGTATTACTCACCCGATGATTCGTCTTTCGGGGACCAGGGTGACCATGACATATTCTTGATATATGTTCCGTCTGTATTTGCAATGCGCTTTCGCAGATGCTGCTTCATGCCACGGGCTGTCACGCTGACCAGCGTGATGTCATTGCAGTCATTGCTCAGGGATAGTAGTGAATAGCCACGGTTGTTGCTAGTAGAATTACAAGCATGAGACCAGGAGATATCTTGCGGCTAAAGTTAGTAAATTTTCATGCAATAATTTGGTGTGCGTTATAAGTTCTACTCTGGTTCGTGTTTTGTACCATCGCTTAACGCGCGCGGCATGATCTTCCTCTACACCATCGCCATTTGCTTCTGGCTGTCGAAGGAATTTGGTGACATCATAAAACTGAACACCCCAATAGACTTGTGTTAGCCTTTTAATTGAACTAAGATGGCAGTAGGTTTCAATATTGTTAATTATTCAGAGGGGAAACACACCAGCTCCCATTCGCCTCCCAGCCGAGATTTTGGCGAATATAATAGAACCTTATGGCCTGACGTTAGCACAGTCAGAACACACCTAGGTCGGAAAAATATATTACATATAGGTTCAAGAATATCATCAGCATCTACACCGTACTCTAAGCCATCTCTCCTTGTTTTTTTTTTTTTTTTTTTTTTTTTTTAAAAAAAAAAAGGGGGGGGGAGATGTTCTCTTTTGTGATTTGTTTGTCTGTACCGTTTATTTCTTCCAACACCCAGTGGCGACCATTCTAGTTTGAAGATAAGGCTAGGGTTCTCAGTCTCCGGCGCAGACCAATCTTGAACTTTAAAAAAAAAAAAAAAAAAAAAAAAAAAAAAAAAAATTAGTAGTCAGGTCACTGCAAAGCCCAAAATTTGTGTGTTGGCCTTGACCGGGGTTAGGAAAGCAATATTCATACCGTCAACGGCATAACCATATGGTTCCTTCTTTATTTCAACTTGGATCTGCGAATAGTGAAATTGCCGTCGAGGAAGTGTGAACGCTTCCTCAAGTGGATGGAGAAACTTTTCGTAATCACAATCCTCAACATCGTAATCGTCATTATCCAACTCTGCTGCATTGTTTTCGCCAGCGCCATTGGCTGTAGTATGAGCAGCATCGTTCATGGCAACATCTCCTTCGGTGTCCTTGCCATTCACGCCGGCCTTTTCCTTCCCTTTGCCTTCCTGCTTCTTCTTGGCATTGGTACTTGTTGATGTGGATTCTCTTTTCGCTGTCGCCTTTTTGGATTTGCCTGCATCCTTGACGGCGTCTTCTTCTGCCTTTTGCCTAGGCTTTTCTTCGCCAATTCTTCCGGAGGGTACACCGTTTGAAGCGGCTAAACATGTCGGTAAAACATGTCGGTGCAGCACGTACACGCGATTATCGACCGCTAAACAGAGCTGGCCGTCTTGAGACCATTTAAAGCTCGAATAGGAGGTTGGCCAGAACGGCAGAGTTATGTCTCGCAACATAACTCTCGTTTCGCTCGACCTATGCAACTAAAATACTGTCTAGTTTCGATATTGCTGCTCTCTATGAATTCGCACGCAACGCTAGGGCGGTTATACAAATATATATATAAACAAAGAAAAGAAAAAGAAATAAAGTACGGTATTGTCGATCAATGGAGAATGGCTAGACGGAAGAGAGAGGTCCTTAGCGTTAGGGATACTAGCAGGTGCAGTCGGTAAAGTAATTGCCCCTCTGTTGGTCTTTGTTCCTTCCTTACTTCCTTCCTTCCTTCCTTCCTTCCTTCTTTCTTTGTCGTTGAATTTTGGTTGGTCGAGTCGCAGAGACAATAGCAGTAGTAAGTAGTAAGTAGTATCGGCGACCCCACCAAAAGGTAAAGAAAGAATGATAATAATGATAATAATGATAATAATAATAATAATAATAATAATAATAATAAAAAGGGTTCGTTAAGTTTCTCTCTTTTTTTTTTTTTTTTTTTCTCGTTTGATTTTTGCACTTTTCTTTTTCGTCCAACGTGTCACGTATGCAGGTCTCGCTTCAGAAATCGATACGCTGGCAGAAGGACACTAAAAAATTGCAAGCCACCACGACCACGACATCACAACCTGCAAACGCCGCTATTACTGCTACATCAATCCCTGCTAACGATACCAAGGTTATTAAACTGGGCAAACTCACGTCCCCGCGGCAGAAACATTACTACTCCTACAGTTACTACTCTTTCTGTTGCTCCCTCCCTCATCTTTTCCCCTTTCTTATCTTTCTTCTTATCCATCTTTCTCTTCCTCTTTCCTTTGTTTTTACGCCGAATCCCCTCTCCTCCTCCTTTCCTCGTCTCTCTTCAACCTTGCATACCGCCGCAATGGCCGATGAAGGAACAGCGACATGGACGCGGCCATGGGCTTCTCCGCCTTCGGCAAGCAGAAGCCGCCGCGCGTGGAGATGGAGGTGGACACCACGGATCTCGGGGAGGAGGTACGTCCTCTAACACGACGCCACTCGGCAGCGGCAGCCTTACGTTCCTCCACAACCTCCTCCCCCCGGCGTTGCGGATCCCACGCAAGGAATGAACTTCGACCTACCTCCACCGCCGGGAATGGGCGACGACCATAATTACGGTTCCACGGCGGTTTTCGCGGAGGAAGTGGTGGTGGTCAATCCACGGTGGGTTCGATTACAATACGAGGGGCGGCCATCGCGGCGGAGGAGGCGGACATGGTGGCGGTGGGAGAGGGAGAGGAGGAGGAGGGGGAGGAGGAAGGGGCAGCTTCGTAAGCTCGACTTCGCTTTTTTCTTCTTGAAAGTTTCTTTTCAAAAAAGATTTTTACAATTCATTCAACTTCACATCATATTATCCGAGAGAAAAAAAATTAGAGATATATGTATTGTCATTGATTTTGGTTTTTGAAACTAACATTTTCATCAAATATCAAGAATTCTGGACACGGCGGTCACGGCGTCATCACCCTTACTCCCGTCCTGGAGGCGGGCAGCATAGAGGCGGCGGCGGAAGTAGCCGAGCAAGCAGTGGCACGGGTTGTGGACAAGGAGTTCGTCAGAGCTATTTCAAAAAGTCCATGCTGGACGACCCGTGGAAGGATTTAAGAGTTGAGGAGGAAGAATAATATCCCTCAATATGGACTTGACATTGATATGGTTTGATAAAAAGAAAAAATACCTTTCCATGAAAAATTCGAATGCAGGGAACAAAAGCAAGAACAAGAAGAGGTTACTTACTTTCACCTTATGCTCTACAGATTTTCTTTTTCGTTTTTTTTTTTTTTTTTTTAATATATTTCATGGGTTGAAAAACAGATGTGGCGTAGTGATGTGGTTGTACACGTGTTCACGCACACCAACTCCCACTTATTTTTTCCTTGTCTTTTTTTTTTTTTTTTTTTTTTTTTTTTTTTTTTTTTTACCCCGCTACAAAAACAGACATTCTAGAAATTCCTTCTATATCAACCAATCCCCGGACTCGATCGATCGACGACAACGAGGCGAACCGTTTTAGTTAGCGGCATGGGTCAACTTTCGAAACATGCGTAACAGGGCTTACAGGCTACAAGTACGACATTTTGCAACGTTCACGCCCTAAAATTGCATTTTTCACATCACTTTTGTTATAATATTTTTCACCCGCCTCACGTGCCCGTCCCTTTGTTATACACGCGATCATGGTGAGTGGGACAGAGACTTCAGTTACTTCTGATTCGCTCGCGAGTTCCATTACGGTGAATTATTTTTTTCCCTTCTGATTGGGGACCTTCCGGAGAGCCAATGGGATGGGTCATGGACAAGCGCCAGAGATCTACTATAAACTTTGATCTCTAGCAGGAGGACGCCCCTTCCCCAGGTTTTCCCATTCGAGGAGCACGCGAGTTCACGCGCTTCTAGAAAAGCGCCAGCCATAGTCTTTTTAGCTGCGAAAGCACGTGGGCTGGATGTGCAGCAAAAAAGAAAAGAAAAAAATTACCAAAAAAGAGACTACTATTTTTTTAGCTGTGTCTTGGTACCTGCATATTAAAATCGGGAAAAGAGTGTGGAGCTTGTTTCCACCACATGTCATAGGAAAAAACCAGTTACCTCCAAAATCGAAAAAAAACAGAAAAACTGACAAAATTGCTACAAATGAAAAAAAAAATATTGACAGTTTACAAGGATTTCCTTTGAATGCACAAATGAAAGAGGAAGGAATGAAAATATCGGGTTGTTTTGGGAGGGGATCAGGAGACTCAGGATTTCCCGTGCGATCTTCCTGAAGATTTTAAAAAGAAAAATATTATATTTTTGCTTTTTAAACGGAAGCCTGCATAAAACCCGCAGGATAGCAGAGAAAGAGAAAGGCAAACCGGAGACAATGAAAGGTTCGTTAAACCATTAAAAACCTTGGAGAATGAGTTGTCCTATTTTGCAAAGAGGGAAGGAAAAAAAGAGTTCGTGAATTCATAAAAATTAAACGCAGAACAGAAAAACCAGACTATCGCTGTTAATTTGTTTTTTGGTGGGGGTCATAAAATGCTTCCATGGTCGTGTCGTCATGAGCTAGAGAGGTTGCAATGATGAGGAAAAGGAAATATACGAAAGACGAGACAAAAACGCACGATAACGGAAAGGAGACCACCCGGAAGAACATTAGAAAAAAAAAGAAAAAAAAAAATGAAACCCTGCGCCGCGCATATTGAAAACTTGACTGAGCTGAAAAAGACTGCCGCCATCCCTGATGGGAAAAAAGGAGGAAACAAAGGAGCAATGGAAAGGGAGAAAAGTTGTTGCGGAGAGAAAACTAAGAATAAAAAAAAGTGGGGTTTGATAATGGATCTTTAATAAAGAAAGCGGTTGTGCTGTCTAGTACCCGTATTCTGAGGGTACGGATATCTGTCTTTAGCCATGTTGTATTCGACAGGGTATTTCTGTTCTGCTTGGCTTTGAGGGTACTGTAGGAAAAAAAAAGAGGAAAGACATGCCGTTAGCAAAAAGCGCATGTTGCATTGCGAAAAAAAAAAAAAAAAAAAAAAAAAAAAAAAAAGGCAATGACACCTACTTGACTTTCTTCTGGACCAGTCCAGGTCAGCTTTGACTTCCTTCGCGGCCCTCATGCCGTCAAGGAAGTTTGCACGTGTTTCGGCGAGACGGCTCTGCGCAAGTGCCTGAAGTTCCATGAGTTCACGGTTCTTCGCATTGAGCATTCCGGAGCTGCGGATAGGCCGAGAGAAAAAAAATCAGTAAAAAATTATTGTTTTAGATAGAAATAAATCGAAAAATAAAAGAGTGAATGAATCGCCGAAACAGCGAGGAAATTTGAAGGGAAAAAAAAAAAAAAAACTTACGTCTGCGCTTGCATCGCCAGTGAGCGATCCAGTGGGATCGGATCAAAGGCGCTGATGAGCCTTTCAGTAAGGTGGCTCACGAGATCGTCAGCAGGCGCATCTCCGTTTGGTCCGAGCTCATCCGCTGCGCTGCCGGCGTACGATGACGACGACAGCGACGACGTGGAAACGAGGAGCGCGGGAATGATTTCCTGCCAGAACCATTGGATGCGATGAGGATGATGGCGAGTGTCGTATAAGTGCTGCTCGTAGGAAGCGTCTGGGGACACAATTGGTTCGCGGTGCTTGCCGTAATGCGACATTGGCATGGGGAGAGAGTAGGCGTCGGTCATTTTGAACGGGGTGGTAGTAAGAGTAGCTGGAGAAGCGTTTTTTATAGGGGCTAGTAAAATGAGGAAGGAATACACAAGAATAAATTCTGGAATGTGCGCGTTTCCGTGAAGTAGGATAGAGGAGTATCGCGATGACTGAGATGTAGAGTTTATCCAAAAGAAAAATTTGCTCTAGGCGTACTAAGCCTACGTTGAATGTGAATGTGGTAGAGAAGATAGATTTTAAGGTTAAGGCTTAAAAATAAGTTGCCGGTTTCAAACCTAATAACTTTAGGCGAGGAAACTCTTTAAGAGAGGACTTGGTATAAGTAGAAGGAGGAGGACTTTGAAGAGATCTGAAGTTGGTTTTTTTACTATGGTAGAAAGAGAAGATGGTCTTTGGAATTGATTTAGCTAGAGGGAGTGATGAAAAGAAGAGAAGGAGGTCGAGGTCGAGGAGCTGCCCTTTTATACCCGTCCGAAAGGGGGGTCCCCCTTCGATAGGGTAAAGACCGCATCGCTGGAAGTGAGCAGAGAGAAGAGAGAGTCCGCTCGTCAATTACCGTCTCCATGATCTCGATCCGGTCCAAGCAGGATTAGGGAAACGACCCCACTCGGGGGTTGGTGGGCGTTAGGAGCGAGCGCGAGAAAGATTGAATAAAAAGTGTGTGTGTGTGTGAGTTGTGATATACACCTCGTCATTGGATCGATTCGTGGTGTTGAGCTGCAAAAAAAAAAAAAAAGATTTTCTTTCTTCTGCCCGTGTATTTTCTTTTTTTTTTTTTCTTTTCTCCTTGGGGTCCTTTATTGCCGTCTCGTGCACTGCATAAATTGCAATTGCTCTGCTCTGCGCGACTTGTAGAGAGAAAAAAAAGTTCAATGTAATTTTTTTTTCTTTTTTTTTTTTTTTTTTTTTTTTTTGCTTATTATACTCCGTATTAAAAAATATAATTAAAAAATTAATAAAATGATAAATTATAATAAAAAATAATGATTAGTTAAAATCTCACACTGCCGGTTATTTCCTTTTTCTCTGTCTTTCTTTCTTTCTTTTACTGCTAATAGCTGCTCGAGGTGGTGTGTAAAAAAGGAAGAGCCACCAAAATACTCCGGGCTTGCTTGCTTGCTTGCTTGGACAGTCGGGGTTTTCTTTTCTTTTCTTTTCTTTTCTTTTTTTTCCTGTCAAGGGTTAAGGAAAGAATAAAAAAGCGAAACGAGGTAGGGATAGGGTAGGCTCTTCTTCCTTCTCACCAAGGCCTGTTTAGTTTCAGAAAAGCTCACAGAGATCTCTTTTCTTTATTGTTAGCTATAGCCTCTTTCTTTGTCGTCATTTACTTATTATTAACTCATGTTTATCCCGTCAATTGGTTTCTTTCAAAAAACTCGTTTTTCTTCCTTGCACTATAGGCCTCCTTCTTCATTTCTTCGAAGCCGAAAAGGTTGACCCTCTTGCAGCTTTCTTTTTTTGCCATTTTGTAACCCTCCATCGCCCCATTTAATTAATCACGTACGTTTTGGCGTGATCTCGGATTGGATCGAATTGAGGGTGTGTTGGCGGACTTCCCCAGTTCCCCGATATTACCTCTTGTCGCGGTGTACATCTACAGTTCATATGCAGACTGTGTAGTGTAGTAGGGAGGAAAGCGGTGGGAATAGTTCTGGTTTGCAAAGGTAAAAAGCGGCAAAAAGTACTAAAAAAAAGATAGGAAAAAAGAAAGTTAGCCAGTACTTATGTAGATATCTCTAAGATCTAAAAAATATTATAAGAATGATAATATAATAATATTGGTATTTAGTTGTTTCTTTTTCGATTTTTTATCTTTCCTTTTAGGTCTCCCCTTGTTCTTCTTTTTCTCCCTTTTCCAAGCTCCTTGTTAGCCATGTTGTCCATCGTTTTTCGCCAGCAAACGGGTACTTGGTACTTGTCCGTATGTACTTTAGTTCACAATATGCTACGTATACCTTGATTCTCCACGTCCCGGCGATTGGCGGGGGTTTGCAAGGAAGTAACAATAACTGCGAGAGAAAAAAAAAAGATACCTTGAAGATGTATAGATTGATATACCGTAAGAATATTGAATGATAAAAAGGCTGAAGGAAGGGTAAGACGAAGGTGTGAGAGGATAGAAGATATAGAAAAGGAGGGGCGTCGGTAAAAAAAATGTATGTGGAAAGAAAAAAAAAATTTTCCCAATGGACGTGTGTACGTTTCTCTGACATGCAAGGCCCAGATCTTAAAAAAGATAAAACTTTCATAAGGCTATATGTATCGACAATTTTCCCCTTATGTCTTTACCTTCTTCAGACGAAAAAAAAGTAATTTCTTTTCGGGTTGATGTAAACTGTATAGTGCGCTCGCCATCGCTCTCTTGCAAATTTGATCGAGAGAGATAGTGAGCTGTATTGGAGGGGTGTACGTACATGTACATGTACCTTGTAAAACTTGGTACATGGTACACGACAACTCGGGACCTCGGGAACGAATCGTTAAAAAAAAAACTATTTCCTTCCCTTTTGTTTCTTTTCGTCCTGCATAGCTTCGCGCATGCAAAGTAATACGATCAGAGAGGTTCAAGCGGAAGAAAGCTAGTCACTTTTTAGCTTTGAGAGAGCTCGCTTCTATTTCCTCTTGGGAACCGTGGTGGGTCTAGAATGTATCAGGTTAGGACCATGGACCCAAACGAACGGATAGTTATTGGTGACCTGAAGCAAAAAGAGGAATAAAAAGGATGAAAAGGGAAAGAAGAGATAATAAGTATGAATAAAATGCAAGAATAATTCTTGGTGGATCTACATTTGCACATGTGAAGTGAAAATACCTACGATAGTCAACACTTAACCGCTGGGTGGTAGAATGCCAATACATTCGAATGATATTCCGTCATTGCCTTTTGGAATGATAAACGATTCGTTACTCTGTGCGTTATGTTGTCTGCGGGGTCGTCAAACTCATCCTTTGCCTTTGCCATGCATATATGTACATACATACGCAATGCATACTTAAGTGCTAGTGGTGATTCTGTGAATGATACTGCATTGATAACTTGAATGGAGAAGTTTTCAAAAGAGAAAAGGATGTGAGGGTGGAAAATCAAAACAACGTTTATCTCTTTTCAGTGATTCGACTGAGAGGTAATATCTGAACAATTGATTGTGCTGTAGTTTATGTCTCTCTTTCTCTCTCTTGAAGAAGGATATTTGACACTAGCAGTATTCTTCCAAAACAAAGACCCAATATAATAGAAGGAGAAAAAAAATTGCAGATATTATTCGTCGCTTTTTCTACGGTAATTGATTTGTGGAAAGAGATCCCTTAAGCAAACCCCCTAGCTTAGTCTATTTTACCCTCTTTCAACACTTCAGCTTGCTGAGTATTTATGTTATTGTTGTACTAGAGAAAAAAAGAAAGAAAAAAAAAAAAAAAAAAAACTTCAGTGGTGCTAGACTATATACTGCTATACACGCTAAACAAGCTCGACGACTGAAGGGCCCAGAATTAATTCTTATCAATTCTAAATCCTAGAGAGAAGTTAGATATGATATTTCTTTTTCTTCAATCGAAATATATACGGGTTGTGACGCGAGGTATCACGAGGTCTTCAACGATAGGTCCTTCCGGATCATGGAAAACGTATGTCCGCTGTCTTTCAATAAGTGTGTATATAGATTTAAAATGATAACCTGGACTCGAGAAGAAGCCTTTTAATTTACCGCCGTCGGTATTTGAATCGCAAGCAGAGAGCTAATGAGGAAACTTGCGAATCTAACGCCTTAAACATGATAGATAAGTCCTTAAGCTTTATTTCCCTGAATGCAACTCAGCCCACTCTTTTTGGTGCTAAATTTTTTTTGTCACGGCTTTGAGTCATTAAGAGCCTCGTTTGCACGAAAGAAGGATATCGAAAAAGGACAAGAGTGCCACTAACGAGGATGCGAGCTTCTGCATACGGAAGCAAAAAGGATTGCATCGTGGCTATTAACCCCAGGGGAGCGGTGGCCGTCTAGCCGGCGATCAAGGACCACAATAAACGTTACACCCATGAAATAGCGCACTGATATGCTCACGGCAGGCACGTTCGGACTCCGCGATCCCTCAAAAGCGAGGTGTTTAACGTATGGCGGGTCAGACATTTGATCTTATATTTACCATTTTGCTAAGCGCTTTCTCCTTCTTCGGGCAAGCGTTTCGGACTAATTATCAGACACGGTTAGCAATCATAATCTCGCGTTGAAGATCAAAAGGAAAAGAGAAATGCTAACAAAGCTCGTACTGTACCTCGTTTCAAGATGAGACGCTGATAGAAAAATATACATTGACACCTTTCTCACATTCGCAGTCAGTACTGAGAGATAATGGCAGTAGGGAGGCTTTGGGAAAGCATGGATACTTCTTTAGTGTGGGATGTCACTCGGTTGCTTGTCTTTTACCCGGAGTGGCGGCGAAAAAAAGGTTTTAGGTAAAGGGAAGGTCCGAGAGGCCAAGGCGCAATAACGGGGGAAAACTAAAAATATTAAATCACAAGGCTTAGGTCATTCTGTTCTATTTTATTTTATTTTACCCACTAAATATTCATCACCACTCTTTCTTATATATATAATCAACCACGAACTCACGCAAGGACGGCATAAGGACAGTCTTCAGCTTGTTTTATACACCGCTACGTCTCTCTATTTCAAACTTGGGAGGAACGTTCATTTATTTACCGGAGGCGACCATCTCGAAAACATCTTTGTCGAAAGTTCTGGTTTCGTCAGCAGCGGAAAAAAAAAAAAAAAAAAGAAGGGAAAACACAACCCTTCTGTGCGCATTTCGGTTCCGGATATTTTCACTTGGAGACGTCTTCACAACTTTCGTGGAGGATCTGACAAGTAGCAAAAATGCTCGCATCATTGGCAAAACGAATGGTGACTTCCGGCGGGGCCGGCAACTTCATCGTAGCCTCCGATGAGTTCATGGCGATGGATCAGGGGAAGAAGGACCCGAATATTCTTGCCCTGGTTCTCCTTATCCTGTTTATGCTTACAGGCTTCATTATTTTGATACTGGTATGTTGCCTTGCTCTCTTAAGTTACCTTATCGTCATCGCACTACACAATCCATCGCCTCCCCTTTTTTGCGGGGTTATTTCCACTCTATTTTTAATCATGGATAAGACCTAACAGTTTCATAGTTCGATTATACATTCCAAGTCGTCAAACTGCTCACGATCGTCGAAGACCTGCCATCCGACTACAACCTCGTTGCATCGGAGGATAGTCAGGACAGTAGCACCGATGCCGAGGAGAATGCCGATAACGCGGAACTTCCGAAAATAGCTACCGGTCTTTACGTGGGTGGCCACCCTCCCGACAAGTACATCACCTCCTCTTTCCGCAAAACCCTGCGCTACCTCCGTGAGGAAGCAGGCTTCTTCAGCGCCTGGCGTGGTTTCTCTGCAGATATCGCCTACGTCGTCTGCGCTTCCATCGTCAACGGCATCTTCCTGTCCCTCTTCGCCTTTCCGACGGGCAAGTTCTTCGCCGGCATTCTCGTCGTTTTGCTCGTTTCCCCGCTGAGTCTCGTACACACGCACGTCGTCATTGCCGCTCCGACAAAGGAAACTTGGTTCGGAAGGCTCGCGAGGACTCCCTACAAGTCCGTCCTTCACACGCTCCCGGCTATGCTTCTCTTCGCCTTCGCGGGCCAGGCGACGTATGCCTTCCCAACTTGCTGCTGCACGCTTTCGTGCCAAGGCGGCTTACGACGACCCGATGCCCCCGAACCCGGATGTCCCTTATACCGCCATGCTGTCACCCTCCAATGCTTCGCGCTGTACAGCGTCTTCCTCGCCACTCACGTACTCCTATTCATCCCATCCATGATCATCCTGTTCCGCGTCCAAGCTTCCGTTTTCCCCGCCCATGAGGAGTCCATCATCCCCTTCGAGAGGAGAGGACCTCTGAACGTCGTCGAGGCTTGGAAGACTTACACCTGGAGGGTAAGAAGAGGCTCGCGAAGCTGTACGCCAAGATTATGACCCTCGAGTGGATCGTCATCCTGCTCTTCGGAACCGTCCTTTTCTTCCTCTTCCTTTGGCTATGGGTGAGAACAGCCGTGTTCTTGATCAAATTTTGAAGACTTGGTTACGCAACTCCATGAACAGAGCGAACTAAACCCTGTCGAATTCAGAAATCTGGTCGCTTAGGCAGTTGATAGGGCTTTAGCAAAACTTGGGAAACAGAGCTGTAGTTGAAGACGAGTGTTATTATTCCCTTCTTTTCTCTCTTTATTACTCGGTACTCGGTGTATATATTGCAAGGGCATTTTAAATTTCTCTTCCATATTTTGATCTTTTCGGATAATTGATTTATCTCCCAATACTTTCCTTCGGTTTAGCATAGAATTTTCGTTTTCTGCTGAAACGCACCTCGAAATTATTTATTTCTCCTCTCATTAACTAGAATGATTTATCTGTATTAGGAGAGTAGGTTAAGGATATTTCTTCGTCAGGTTGATTTATATACTCTCTATTCTTAAAATCGAGAAGCAAATCCATGGTTGTTTGATCTCAGATGAAAGTTCCATGTGATATTTAGAGAGAATTTATCATCTTTTCGTCGTGTACACTTGATTAAGCTGTCCTTATCGTTCATGTAGAGTACAATATACGGCAAACTATAGGCCTGCAATTAATAAGCGGATGCTAAATATCAAAAGCAAAATCTCAATGGTAGATATCGTAGCAATGTATATATCTCTATTCAAAGAGTTGTTTAATCTTCCTGATCCGGATCGTAAAGATCCAAACCAGTGAACACGGCCGCCTTCTTTTCGCTCTCCTGCGCCGCCGCCGCTTCCGCTTCCCTTTGCCGCTCCCTTTCCCTGTCCACGCCTTGAATCTGTGCCTTTTCCACCCCTTCCTGCGCCGGTTTGGCCGCCCCGTTGCCCTTGCGGACGATCTGCCACCTCTAGCCGTTGCTGCTGCTCGTCTTGCGGCTGTAGCGCCCCCGAAACGCCTTGCTGTAGTAGCTGCCGCCGCTTTTCGATGAGCTCCTCCGCTGATACATCCTGGAAGTCCATCCCCGACAGCAGGCTTCGCTGGATGATCTGCTCGCTCGCCACGGCGCGAACGGCATCCCGCTCGAAGGGTCCACGAGCGCGCTCTCCTCGTGCGTTAGCCTGAGCCTCGAGTTATCCGCCGGCTTGTTACCGCCATCACCACTGCCACCAGCTCCGTCTGCCGCCACCCTGCAGCTGCACCTCCGCCATTTGCGTTTTGGGTCCTCTGCTTTTCCGTCTCCTTGTTTTCCTTCCCCTTCTGCTGTTGCTGCTGCTGCTGTTGCTGCTGTGAGCCTGCTGCTGTTGCTGCTGCTGCACGTTCCCAGCTTTATCACCCCCCGCGTCCGGTTTCACATCCCCTCACCAGTCGTAGCCGCACCATTCCCGCCCGCATTCGCACCTCCGCTTCCCCGTACCACCTTCCGCCCCATTATTTAGCACCGCCTAAAGCCGTCGCATCCTCGACTGGTACGGCCGCCGCCGCGACCTTCGTGTACCGGCTGATCTTGGTCGCGTACGCGAGCAGAGCCGCGTAATCCACCTTCCTGTATTCTTCCTTGTTGAACTGCGTCGAGGGACGCTGATGATCTCGCTGGGTGTTGGAGAGGAGGTAAGCAGGTTCGTCAGCTCGGCGTCGAGGAGGGAGGAGAGGTGGCGGAGCCGCTGCAGGCGGACGTGGTTTTGCTGGTGCGTTACGACTGTACCGAGAGAGTGTGTGTCAGCTATTTTGTGAAATATAAACTTGGAAAGAAGGTCCTCTTATTATTTTTTTTTTTATCTTAGTTTAACGTACGTTTGTCAAGCTGCGCCGAAACCTCGTCGTCCGCCGCTACCAGAGCTAGTGCCGCGGGCGGGGAGGATTGTTAGCGGTGACGGATTCTAGAAGGGTGGCGAGGGAGGCTTCGAGCCTGTCGAAGGCCTTTTGTAATGACGAGTTCATTATGCTGGCGTGTCGTTGGTTGGTGTGGAGTAGAGATTGTTTTACTGGCTGTTATCGCTGTTATTTTTCGAAGGTCGGAAGGCTTAAGGTGGGATTAATTCTTTCGCGTACTGACAACCTAAACCCGGCACTACCAATTAGAAGTGCCAAGCCTATAAACCGTACATTTTATTAATTTTATTGATTTTTATTATTATTTATTTATTAGTCTTACCTCCCTATTTAGTTTTCTTCTTTCATTTTATATCACGGGTTTTTATATCTACAATTACTTCTACTTAGTCGCAAATACGATCTTATTAGTTCCTTCGATCCTTATTACACGTACGGGCGGCCATTGCGTTGATAGCACCAAATTTGAGTATTTCTTAGGCTCAGGCTTTCTTAGAACTGTACCACACACCCGGAAAGGCGCTCGCCAAAATTCCCGTAAATACTTACCTCCGGGAGTATTCAAACTTCACTTCGACTCTACCAATAATTATTAAAAAAAAATTTGCGATGTTTTATTGAATTCCTAAATTCAGTTCTATATATATAAACCAGATTTCTTTACATTTTTGGTCCTCGAGATAGTAGAAAAACTTTGTGTCACAATATGAATAATTCTCCAAAACAAACATCCAAAGAACAACTAAACGTAATTCTTAGTATTGAATATTTCACGCAAGTAACAGAAGCCAGCAGGGTAAGAGTTGAATCCCGGTAGAATGACGAGGAAGAAATAGAAAGATTGATCGCGGCGATTTTGTTATGTGTATAGAGGCGCCCAGGCCAACGGAATGGCCATTGTAGTGTGAGAGATGGAAATTAGTTCCAGTAGATATAATATGAAACCAAAAACAGAAGAGCACAAGGAGAAAAAATGACCCAATAGTACAGCTTTAACTCAATAACTAAACCGCGTGGAAAGAAAGGTATAGGGTTTTTTGCGTAGCATTTTCTTCTTTTGGTCGATTTCTTGCAATATGTAACGTATCATACGAGGCCATCGTAGAGGGACAGAGCCGAGACAATGGTCTGATCTCGTTGGCTTCCCTCGCGGAATTCCTCATTGTCAAGCTGTTGCTCTCATCCTTGTCCATCAATCCTGAAGATCTTCTTCACCGCTCTCGGGGTATCTTCGTCCTCCGGCAGCTTCACCATGGTTCCGACCTATATATCGCAGAAAGAAAATTATCGCTTAGTTTAGGCGCAACTCTATCAAACGTGAAATTTAGATTTCGTCTAAAAAGGCTTGATTGCTTACCATCTTGTAGATCGCTTCTACGATCTTGAGCATCTCATCGTAGCTGATCTCGCCATCTCCATCAATATCATACAGTTGGAAAGCCCACTTGAGCTTGTCGTCGAGGCTGCCTCGTGATGTGACGCTCAGCGCGCAGATGAATTCCTTGAAATCAATCGTCCCAGAATTGTCCGCATCGAACACGTTAAATACATAATCTGCGAAATTCGTCGGATCACCGAACGGGAAGAACTGCTTGTATATCTTCTGGAATTCTTGTTTGTTTAGTGACCCAGAAGGACATCCTTGAGGAAACCTAATAGGACAATCGTTAAGATATCGTTAGTAAGGCTCATACGAAATGGTTTCTATCCACCCTTTAAAATGTGGGAGTTATACAGAATTCGAATAAGAATTTGGTTTTTTTTTTTTTTTTTTTTCCCAAATATATAGATAGATACGAATAAACGTGGGAAATAACAATCGAAAGCTCAACGGTGCGAGTAGTTGCATAAATATCGTAATCGCGAGTTTCCGAAATAAAATGTATGACCAACCTTTGTACCACTGCTGAAGCTCCTTTCTATCAAACTTGGTATTGTTCTGGAGTTCCTCGATCTCCTGTGCCGAAAGCTTTGACTGGCTGAAATGAACCGTTAGCTTTATTCATTATCGGATATACGAGCTTGTGGAGGCTCTGTCGTTCCGTTCCGAAGTCCGAAAGCCGTGCGCTAAAAAAAAAAAAAAAAAAATTTTTTTTCTCGTCGCTAGCATGTTGTGTGGGTTTTATGGGAGAGAGAGAGGCAATCCCGAAAGGCTTTAAAAAAGGCTGGAGGCACTGGGTGAAAAAAAGGAGGATCGGGAAGTATTCGATGTATGCTGGTTGGCGATGGCCGTGGCGCAACTCTCGTGGCCTCCTCTTATCGTGCAGGCGGGGGTTTTGTTGAATAGAGAGGGAAAGGAGAAAAGGGGGGGATCATAATGCGACGGCGAGGGTCGACCGAGGGGCATGGAAATCACCGCAAACAAAAACAGAGAGGCAAACGCAAAAGAACAACTTACTTCTTGCCCATGGCTACTTAATTTAGTGCTCGAAACAGAAAAAAGAGATAAGGATAAGAGGAAGGCTTTCGATAGCCAACGAATGTCTATATTCCGGTCTCTGAAGGGAAGTCGGTGTCCGATGAAAAGAGCAGGAATGAGTGAGTTTTTTTTAAGCTACTCGGTATATATTCTTTTTTTTTTTTTTTTTTTTTGATGAGAAAAAGATGAGAAATTTATGGCGTTATTTCTGTATTGTGATGGTTGAGCTGCTTGCTGTGTATGTAAATGGTTAATAAATGGTAGCGCTCACTGGTTGGGAGGAAGAAAGGTTATATAAAGTAAAGTAGTATATAAAGTGGAAAGAGTGGAGGGTCTTGTGAGAGAAGAAGGGGTGGAATGGGGAGGGAAAAGTATAAATTGTGACAACAGAAAAATACAAAAAAAATATAAAAGAATAATAATAATATTTTATACTAAGTTAAGTATTCTATTAAAATATGAACACCCGTTAATTATTAGAAATCAAAAAAAGAGAGCAAATTGCTTCTTTCTTTGTTTATTTGACAATATACCTGTCTTATACAACTACCATCTTGTTTTCTTTTCTTTTTAACAGGCTAAAAGATTCTTTGGGAGGTTAATTCACGAAGCTTTGCTGTATCAAAATTGCTTCCGATCTACTGAACTGATTCTCGGCGAATCGAATCTATTCAGATATGAGACCTGGAAAAAAGATGGATTCAATTTCTCATCATTCAGCCCTAGGAAGCTCGTAACGTAAAATAGAAGGGACAAACATCTTCAGTTCCTACGGTAGTTCGGTCAGATACGGTTTCGAGCGTACCCACAGACACCTAGCAGTCTCGGATTTTTTAATTTTTTTTTGGGGGGGAGCGTCCGAGACTACCGACGAAATCTTTGCAATGTCTGAAAATTGGGGTTCTCCATCACCGTCTACTGCCCTCTCTCTCCTCCTTTTTTTTTTTTTTTTTTGCCTGATAAAAACGCAATGCATTTGATTTTAGGAAGGAAGGGAAGCGAAACTGAAAGAAGGCATCAATAATCAATCGAAAAAAAAGGTGCCATGCCGGCTGAAGATGGAATGGAGCACTCTCTGTCGCCTGTAAGCTCAGCCTCCTTTTTCGAACACTATTGAATATCAAACTGGACTGGAGAGAAGCTATCTTATATCATTGCACTAGAGCATCTCTGGCTAAGCAATGTCACCATCGCTCTCCACTTCCGAAGTACAGTATTTTCTCCTCTCCCTCTCTCTTGACTTGCCCCCACCCCTCTGTTTAAATGAAAACATCACGAGGTATCTGGACCAGATGGAGGCTGCTTTCGCATACTCATATAACCAGATGGTAGTATTACCTGCCGGTAACTAGTGGAGGAGGTCATTATATTATATCTTTCAGCTGTACGCTGTCACAGTCGCTTTATTCCGTATATCGCTTGAAAAGCACCGTCACTGCCGTGATGCCAAGATTTATCTTACACCCACTCGTCTCTCCACTTTCTTTGATTTTCGATTTCGTTATTCGATCTTGTCGGCTTGGACCTTCCCTTGCTGGAACAAGTATACAGCTTCTTTGTTTCGAAGGAATGAGTGAAAACATTCTGAGTTGGGTAGGTATTCGTGCGAAAGCTGGGGCCCATGGGATTTTTTTTTTTTTTTTTTTTTTAATTCATTTACTGAGAATTTATTTATTTATTTCTTGGGTCTTTACTGGTGTGTAATTAAGGAAAGCTCCAACAAGGATATAAGGCTAAAGAGGACGCGAAAGGCAATGCATCCCTGCCCGAGTTTATTATAACAGCGAGAGGTAGGATCATAGGAGGATTATCCGGTGACTTTTTTTTTTTTGTGAACATTGGCTACGCAGCGCCAATTTTTATTGAAAAGGATCTCTTAAACGCCTTTATGACCTCCGAGACTTAATTGTGGGGAAGAAGTAGCAAGCCCCAAGTTTTCCCCACGACTCGTAAGCTCTTAGTATTTCAGTCATACGCAGCGGCGCATGGCGAGGCTTAGAGCACAGTTGTTGTTAGCTTACTAGCTCATGAAATGGCGGGGAAGAGTGGTCTATAAAATGAATACGATTGCTCGGGCAAGTGATTTTTGAATGCTGGCTTAAACCAAAATACCTTCAACAAGGGAAAAGTTGTTTCTTACAAAGATCGATCTAAATATACACACAAACAACGACGAAAGAAATGTAGACCAGATTTCCACACCAATCCCTCCACGATGAGGCTTGGACATACAGATCTCCCGGCTTACCATCAGACAAACTTACATTCAACGATTCTGTTCCAACCCCTACACTTTCGGGCCGCGTTGTACCCCAACATCTGTTCTCGTTCGAATCTCACACGCTGCCTTAAATCCAGGCGGTAGCATCGCCATGCAATATTCCCGTCCTTCTTCCACTCGGCGCCCGCTCCCTGGATTCCGGAAATGGACTTTTCGGGGACAATAGTCGCCGTCGGCTCCGGCGTGGCGGCCAAATACGACGACTTACGTCCAGGGGATGAAGTTTTCGGAGTTGTAACGGTCGATGCACATCTGAAAGCCGGGCGCGGGAACATTGGGGAATACGCTGTTGCAGAAGCCGGTCACGTCGCACGGATACCGTCTAATGCGAACTTGAGGGATATGGCTGGGTTTGGGATCGCAGGCTGTACCGCTTTGCTCCTGATGAGGAAAGCAGACTGAAACCGGGAGAGAGGGTTCTGATCGTGGGAGGTACTGGTGGAATAGGCTGCCTTGTCGTACAGCTCGCACGGGCGGCCGTAGGGAAAACGGGTCACGTAGTCGCCATTTGCTCAGAAAGCAACTTTTTGACCTGTCAGGAGCCTCGGTGCGGACGAGTGCATCGATTACAGGACAAAGAACCCCAAAGTTCACGAACAACTAGCTTCTACCTATGCAAACCAACCTTTTGACATGGTGATAGATTCCGTGGGTGTGCCGGAGATATACTTCCACAGCGGATCGTACCTAAAGAAAGGAAAGACGTTTGTGAGTGCTGGCGCGAAGATGAAGGCATATACCGGCATGGCGATGTTCTGGTCTGTGATCGCGATGATGAAAAACATGCTACTCCCTCGGCTTTTGGGAGGTGGTGCTAGGTCATATCACCAAGTCAGCATGCTAGTACCCGAGAAGAAGGATCTGGAAGAGCTTAGAGCCGCTGTAGAAGCAGGGGAGCTTCGCGGATTGTGGACAGCACATGGCCGATGGAAGAAGCCCTCAAGGTAATGAATTCACAGTCTTCTTATTTTATCCGAGAAGGGAGAGGGAAATAGTGCTAACAATGTTATCTAATATATTTAGGCATACGACCGCTTCTTGAACGGGAAACTCACTGAGAGGGAAAGTCATTGTTCAAGTCTCGTAATTTTGAGCTCCCTGTTTCATTAACTTCAAATCGATCAATTTCAACCACTCCGCTCTTGGCTTTTCTCACTCAACTTCATGTAATAATATTGCGATATGCTTCTTGCTTAAGTATTTCTTAGCTATTCTTAGCTAATTCACAGCCTACTACCTACCACACCAGTGGCACGAGACGAGGCTTTGTAAATATACTAAGATTCTTGAACAATCAAGATATAACTCCTAAATGTAGTTCGCTATAAATACGGTGGTAGTAGACAGAAATCATAAGAACACATGTTCAGAAATGCAATTTCTAGGGCCTTGCGACTTCTTGATCCTTTGGATAAGTGTTGAAAGAGTTATTACAGGTTGTCTTCATCTACCTCGCCATTACGTGTTATTTCTTCTTTGCGGCTCTAAGTAGCAAATATTGTGATAAAAGCGTGCAACTCGAGAAAAATAATATATAGAACCAACGAGTTGGAGGGAGCCAAAGTAACATCTCAAAACCCCATTTACATGACTCTTCAGAGCTTCAGGAGACGCACAGCTCTCCATCACTCACTTTTAAGCTCTATAACCTGTCCGCCGACAATACTTTCCTATGGAGCCGTATTCCGGTTCTTCAGCGCATTTCGAGGGCGGACTTGCGCAAACTGCTACTTTCGGAGAACGAAGTAACATTGCTGTAGTTGAGTGAGGAAACCCACGCCGCTACTCTCATTTGAGCTACTTTGTACTAATATAATATATTTCACAGTGTTCGAGACTCTGGTAAGCAACAGCATCTGAGCTTCAGATGCCTCAAGGAGCATATGAGCTGTTCCTGGATAGTCCTAATCTTGCCCGCTGTTAATGCTATGTATAGATCACGTGGCGGCCACATAAAGGCTCTCTTCACAGGCCGTCGACATCCCTGAAGTACGAGATGCCCGCCCTGGTTCGGGAGCTACAGGTCAAGGAGACCGTAGTGTTCCACTGCGCCCTCTCCCAGCAAAGGGGCCCCTCCAGCGGTACTTCATTCATCTCCTTCCTCTCTTTGTTTATCAATAATCTCGGATCTGCAAAGGTTTTGTTTCTAACTTGAACATTCATTTTAGCATTAAAATATCTCCGGGAGCGCAAAGAAATGCTAGCAAAGGGCGACGTAGAACCCTACTACCCTAGCGGTGCTAGTAAGAAAGCTACCGTTGCTCAAAGCGAGGAGACGAAGTGGCTATGGAGGAAGGCAAGGCTAGTACATCTGAGGAGGCAAGCAAGAAAATCTGGAGGAGAATCGAAAGAGCAAATAGTCTACGTCCTCGAAGGCGGCTTTCAGGCATGGCAGGAAGAGTACGGTGAAGACAAAGAGCTGACACAGAACTATGACAAGAAGCTTTGGTCGATGATTGGTTCTGAAGTTATCGCAGCAATAAAGTGGTTTACTACCGATAATGAATATTATAATAATGTATAGATACATTCAATATTACTCGAAGCTCAACACAAAAAAAAAAAGGCTTTGGGGGGGGGGGGCAGGTTCAAGAATTTAGAAGGATTTTACCGCCCTCTATGAAACGCACCTTCATCCAGAAACATGGCTGTGAAATGCGAATGTAGAAGGCCGTCCAATCTCTGACAGATTTAATTGAAGCAATAAGTAAGGTCTACAATAGATCGAGACAGCTCAGTCATCGCTCCATTGCTATTATCTTACAACATTCTTCTTGTAAAACGGCCAAGGGCTCTCTGGTTGGAATAAAGTAACAAAATAGGTATAAATAGAAAGTACTTTAGTAAATCAGAGAATTAAACAGCGCTAATAGATAGCGGTGGTGGGCAGAAGTGGGTAGCGGTGGGGTAAGCGGTTGTAGTATGCATGACATGCCCTTCCCTATCTATAACCTTTCCCTTATACTATATAATGGTATCCCCTATTACTCTCGATGTACGCTACATATCATATTATTATAGTACATACTATTGGGGCCATTGTCTCTGCCTGATAGCGGTGATTAGGTAGGCCAGTGGTGCCTTCGGCGCCATGGCCAGCGGGCTAGCTACCATTCAAATAAAAAAGAATAGATATTAAATTAAAATATTTTCGAATTTTTTTTGCTGTGGATTGCACCCTGCCTTCCCTGCGGGAAAGGATGGATGGGCACGAGAAAAAGATGTGGGACACTCCTTATATTGCTGCTGCGCGAAAAAAAAAAAAAAAAAAACAAGCAAGAGCGTCGCTATAGAGACTACGAGACAAGTTGTGAATACCAAGTTATTAAAGCGAACTCTCTCTCTCTCTTTTTATTTTTTTTATTTTTTTATATACCAAATTGTGAAGCTTTTAATGTACAGAAGTCCCCAATATTTAGCTTTACTCTCGACTCTCGAAGACCCATACATGGCTGCGCCACGTCTGCGCTGTTAGAGCGTGTTATAAAGGCTAGTAAAGTGGCTAGTGTCAGGTGTTCAGCGTTGGTAAGCTTGGCAGTAAGCTTGGCAAGTTTTCTGTAAACTTTAAAGAAAGATATTGCACTCCAGCGCTACTTGATCGGTTCCGGAGAGGTATGGACTGCCAAGCTTACCAACGCTAAATACCATGGCTAGTGAGAAATAATAGGGCCCCTAACCTAATACTATGGATCCTAGGAGATAGAGAGCGAAGGGCAGAAGATGAAAAAAGGAAACCAAGAAGGGTAAAGTTCCAAGTCACCTTTTCTCCCGCATCTCCACGACTCTAGGGTTTACTTTTTTGACGAGTAGCTTAACAACTATTAAATAACGGATCTTATTGGGTACGGGTCTTAATGACCCAATACGACGTCCAATCGGACGATGAGCTCAAGGAAGAGTCAGCAAGAAAATCGCCAGATGAAGCAGCCGAGGAGATTATCCGAAGAGATGATGACGGAGTGCAAGTGCAGGGAAACATCGCCAGCCACCAGCTTTGGGAAGAACGACAATTGAACGAAAGGGTGGAAAGACGTAACGAAGGTCGTTAAAGCTACAGTCTGACAAATAACTCAACTCCAAACCGAGATGGACAATATCAAAAGCCGAAACGCACATTACAAGGGTTAAGGAATCGCTTTATCTCCACCTTCGAAGGGACATCCTAAAGACACCTCCCCCGAAGGATTATTCAGTTATTGCGCAAGGGAATCGACACGCCACAGCGGACGACATAGTAGCAGACCCTCAATTATACAACAAAGGTGTCCGAAACGACGAAGATGCATTTCATCATGCTATACGGGTCACAACCTTTTTCGCTTTGAAGATAAGTATGGGAGAAACTTTTTACCTTAGAATTCTGTTTTTAGACTTGGAGAACTTATCTAATGTGGAACTGGATGAATTTAACCGTCTCAAGCTCCTCCTCCTCACGATAGGGCGACCTAAGGCCCACGATCAAATTGCCGAGAGTTTCGAAAAAATTTATTAAAATTCAGAAACATGGAGGAAGATGTACCTGAACTACCTTTTGGAACTTAAGAGCCGCGAGGGACGACTACGTTCACAAGCTCAATGCCTCTCCTGAGAAAGAAGTTATCAAGAAACTATTTTTACTCTAAGGTACTTATATGTATTTTAAGAAAGAAAATGCACCGGTATAGGTCTTCATTTGCGATTATGCCAGACACGGAGGGAAAAGAAAGCGGAACTTCTTGGGGGCATTCAACGTCTTGGAAGACTACTGCCCTCCTATCAAAGCTATTTCTGCGGAACATGTTCATGCCCTCGTCATCCAACGCGGCAAAAGCGAAACGGCCGAGGCGAGCGTTGTATTCGTAGAGTAGCTACTTACCACTAGTTGAAATTTCGAACTTCTGTCTTCAATGAACTTGACTAATAGGTGGTTTTACTTGACAAATCGTAGCGTCCGCGATGCAGGTCAGCACAATTACTGCTTTCTTTTTCACCTTTTTTACACACACATATATAAGTTTCTTCCGCAAATTCGTTTTCTAACTTTCAGAAGATTACGCCGGAGGCCACATTGTAGGGTCGTTGCATAAACTCTTTAAGGAGTTGACGAGCGAGAGAAAGGAGGAAGAGCGCATGAAAGAGCTCGTCAGGGAATTGAAAGGGAAGACCAATGTTATCATCTACTGCCAATTCTCCGTTCACCGCGGTCCAGAGATTTGTAAGCTTCCAATAGCCATCCTTCCCAGATTTAAAGCTTCCATTATAATCACTCATATAAGCTAACCGGTGCATATTTACGCGAAAAGTCGTCAAATATGTGAAAATGAGGCCTCACATGATATTAACCGGCGAAATTGAACCAGCGCCAATAGGCCAGACGTTTCCTCGAGGAGTATGTCAAGCACGTTGAGGAAGTGCGCAAGGCAGAGTTGGAAAAGCTCAAGTCGGCGGACGCCAAAAATTCGCCCAAGAAGACTCCAACCAAACATGTCCAAAAGGTCAACAAGAAACCAACCGTTGAACCAACCTTTGGAGAGTCGTCGACAACATCCGAGCCTGCTCCGGCGGAAGAATTGCCTGCAGAGGAACTGTCTGCAGAGGACTACCAGCGACATCAGACCCTGCAACAGTTACAGCGCAAGAGACTACCCTTACCATCCTGAGTCCCGGTCAGCAAGCCGTCATCGCTACTGATGAGGACGTGAGAATCTCAAGCTCGAAAGCTACATGGTTGTCCCTATACTGGATCAGCAAGGATATACTGGTCCGGTCAAGTACGACGAATTGGAGTGGGTGTCGGGGAACAGATGTCAGGGTCTTGAAGAAAGGATTCCACGGTTTCCAGAGCGCGTACAAGGACGACCCAAAAGTTGTCGAAGGGTCGGGAGAAGAAATACTACGAAATGACTAGGGTTCGAGTGGTGCTCGTCTGCCTGACCACTACCGAGACCAAACTTTCCATTGAATACCAAGCTTTGCCCTTGATATTTCGCGAGAAATTATCTGGATTTTTATATTATTGTTTTATTACGGTCCCCATCAGTTAAGAGAATGAGGACATAAGAGAGGGAGAAAAAAGAAAATACATGAAATCCTAATGAGTAAGGCTTAGAAATGGAAGAGATGATACTACGATAAACTACCAAGACGCCAAAAAAAAAAAGGAAGGAATTCACGGCGCCACTTCAGCGTTTCTGCTGCAATTTTGTATTTTTTTGGTTTGATTCGCTTTTTTTTCCCTTTATTTTTGTGGTCATCTGATATAAGACAGAAGACGAAAGCGCAGTATAAATAATGATGCACCGGTGGTTCCTATTTTTCAAGTTCAACAGTCTCTTATCGATTATCACTTATTTCCATTATAACGAAGATGCTGTTATAGAGGAGGGTTTCACAGTGAATTCATTCAAGTTCAATTGCAAAATCTCCTCCTGTTTCTTGCCGCTTTTTTTCTTTTACTATCACAACAGACTAGGTTTTTTTTTTTTTTTTTTGATAATTGCTCCTTCGCGTTTAGTTGGTTACACTGTCGCTATATACTTTTCATAGCCTCTTTCTCGTCGTTAAATAAGATCCGGCAGTGGTTTATATCACGCTGCTAACTGGAAAACGTTTTACAATTGAGCAAAGCACTCAATAAGTAGTTAATCCCATGCTTATATACTTAATAGGCAATAAGCAAGCCGTTGTAATTAGTAGTAGCTTCTTATTATGGTAGGAGTGCTCGGCCGTGCTATTTTGAGCTCTATTGACACGCTATTTTCGTCTAGAGCTCAGCTTAAAAAAAAAAAAAAAAAAGGGAAAAAAGGAAAAAAAGGATGAAAAGCGGCGTGTTTAGGCTAGCAATACATAGTAGTAGTAAGTTACCTTACGAGTAACGAAAACACCAGCAAATTACCCTGGTAACGGTCCATTTTCTGACGTGGATGAAAAGTGCTGTCAAAAACCACGAACATCCACTACGGTGCTGCTTTTTTTTTCAACCATCCAACCTACTACCGTTCAGACAAATGTTCGCGACCTTATGAGGAGGGACCAAAGTCGCTGCGGATGAAGATACTTATTCCGTAGCCTCAAAAAGGGTCCCGTAAATCTGCCGATCGACAAGAGAGAAAAAGACAGAAAGGTGCTGTCACGATTAGCTTCGGCATTCAAGACCCCAAACAGTTTCCATCTCCTGGAGAAACGTCTTCCCGGTCCAAACACGCGAGCTTGCGCCTCCCAGGATTGGTCTCGTACGACTCCTGAGCGAAAGGAAGCTATTGATCCGCAGATGTTCGTGTTCGGCATACCTTGTCGCAGCAACAGTTTGCTTTTGAATTTGAGCAATATTATCAGCTAGCATAAAATTCGACCGAGAAATAACGGTCAATTGGTCTTCCTTGGGTTTTAAAGCAGACCTGTTTGCTGAATTAGCCTCCTCCGAAGACTGCCCCCGCAGCACCTTCACTACTTCTTCCAATATGGCTACCGAAAATACGCCACTCAAAACCTTCGAGACAAAATCGATTCCTTTAGTATCTTTCTCCAAACGGCGTATGATATCGTCTGTGCTATGAGAGGTCAAGATGGTATGGTTGGGTTTTCAGACTTTCATACTCTACTATTCTTCAGTGTTACAGCTGGCGCTAACACCTTCCGGTAGAAAATGATGGACCTGGCAACACCGAGGGCGAAGGAACGAGAACACGGCTTAGCTTGGGTACGCATAACATACACGAAGCTTCAGAATTCACTTATGGAATGGCGGGATGGTTTCTTTGCTAATGCATGCTCAATGACTTTGTGCAGATCCTGAAAAAAGCGCTCGCGAACAAGCTAATAATAGACTAAAAGGTCCGATCTATCTTCGATTGTCATCCTATTCTCTAGTCTTGCTATATGGCTTTAGCTTACGGGTTTCTGTGTATTTAGTTGCGAAGCGACGCTGCCGCCTTACTATGAGGCCATCTGTCGATTTATGTTTAAGGAACCTGGAGGAGCACGCTCAATACGCAGGGCGCAGGGGAGAGAACGAGAGCATTCCTCGACTTCGAGCTTTTGCGGACATTGTAGCCTCAATAGCAGCCAACGAGCTTTCTTCACCTTGATGCGGTGCCATTCTCCCAAGCAGATCCCAAGAGCAAGCTGGTGTTAAATTGGGCGAGTCTCCTTGGTGCTATTACGCAAATGCAGCTCTCGTGTATCGCCTACGACCGCACAACAGATGCCACCGAGGAGAAAGTCCTCGAAAGTATGGACAAGGCCGTAGAAGTTCTCGACAGAGCTTTGATAGTGACCGAAGGATATCAATGCGAAGAGAATATAAACGATATGCTGGCGCTCATCGATACTTACCTGAAGGGGATTTAAAACCTTATCGCGGCGGAAAGCATTCCGGTGCAGACTTCCGACATACCTATACTCAAATTTCCAGGCACGGAGCTTGACCAGCCAACCGGAATGGAATTTTTGGATCATTTCTTTAATGCTGGTACGCCTGCGCTCCTGCACAACACGCTGGCCACTGGCTTGCGCTGGAAGAGGGTCGTTGGACTTTCTCGACTATTGGTTCTTTAGGACCATAGGCGGCCGTCGCATCGTACCGGTTGAAGTCGGAGGAACGTACTCGACGATGCCATGAAGACAGAGCTCATGACTTTTGCCGTATTCATCGACCGCTTCATCATGAAAGAGCATAAAGAAAGCTCCGAGATGGATATCTGGCACAGCACGACCTGTTGACGCAGATCCCCGAGCTACGCAAGGACGTGGCTGTACCAGACTACATTCAATTCGTCGCTGGGTGCGCTGACGAGAAGGAAAACATTTGCGAACCGGTTTCGAATGTCTGGTTCGGTCCCGCTGGACTGTCACACCGCTGCACTTTGACAAGCACTGGAACATCCTCTGCCAGGTCATAGGGTATAAATACGTTCGCCTGTATTCGCCAGACCAGACCGATAAGCTTACCGCGTGGTGTGACAGCGCAAGGTATCGACCAGAGCAATAGCTCGTATGTTGAAGTCGAGGGCAAGACGGACCAGTTCCCGCTCTTCGGATCTGCTTCGTACATCGAGTTTCTTCTAGGGCCGGGGATTGTATTTATATACCGGCATGTAAACACCTTTTCGTAATTGAAGATACTTTTGCGATCTTCGCTCCCCGGCCTTTTCCCCCAGATTTAATTACTGACATCTTTTGGGTGATAGCGCGGTTGGTGGCATTACGTACGCTCGCTCAGCATTTCCATATCTGTAAATTTCTGGTGGGATATGGACGTCGACAACTTGGCCTTTAACAATTCCGGATCGTCGAGTCCGTCGCCCGAAGCGCCCACCGGAGATTTTGAGCTCCACAACCGAGTTCTCCGGGGACGAGATGCTGTTCACACGGATCAAGACTATTCGGACTAGATCGCCCCGTCCAATGTCTGATCGAGTACGATGTTTGGAGTTTTTTTCAGGATCATTCATATATTGCCATTTTTCTTTTCTTGTCTAGCTAACGAATCTCATTAGCCTTTTTGTTTGGTTTAAGTCTCTTGTTTTTCTTTCTGCATCCTGTTTGGATCTGGCGTTTCTCTGGTCGCCTGGAAATTTACGCTGCTATCTGTTCTTTGATATGAATACATATATATACCGGGTATCTAGCGAATGTATATTAAATGAAAAAGTTGCCTACATCTTTGTTAATTCTTATAATGTCGTATATGCTAGGAAACAACGATGTATCTGATGATCATGAGTCTATCTATCTAATCTAAATTTATACAAGTTTCTCATTATCCAAACTTAGCACGTAAGCTAGCTTTCGAGCTCCACAATCGCCTGAATCCTCGCTATCATTGCCTTAAAAAAAAAAAAGACCAATTGCGGAGTTGGAACCCCCGAACGGCGAAGGCCGCCACCAAGCCGTCCGAGTTTATCAATTTATAGGTATAGGGCCCCCGTTATCTTCTTCCCTTTCTATCTGATTTATATTAATGATTGTCAGCCTTCATTTTTTCTGTTCCCTTCCCTTCGCCTTCCAAATATTTCCCTTAAGTCTGCTTCGTTATTATAACATACAGTTGTATAATAAGGATATAACTATCACAGGTGCTTCTACTTTGACTGAAACTCAACTCTTTTTTTTGATCCTCAAGTTGAACATACTTCCTAAGAATTTTTCTCTATTTTTATCCTTTTTCTTCTGCAGGCTTGAGCTTTTTTCTTTCTTTTTTTTTTTTTCCTTTTTAATTCTGATCTGGTGAGTAAGTATTTAAATTCCCTTACAATCCCACCCCTCCAAACCCGTCGCCCTATAAATCGATAATCAACCGACACAAGCAACCAACCAGTCATATCTGTCAAAGCGACCACCAAAAAAAAAGGTCCTCTCTCCAACAGTTCTCCCTCCTCGTATCTTCGAAGACATCGTCAAAACCTCTCTTCAAATCCACCGACGTAATTCTCTAGCAGGATTAAAAAAAAAAAAAAAAAAAAAAAAACCATTTCGAAGTGATCACAATACAAACACTGCAGAAACCAAATGTCGCTAGCGTCTGCAAACCTCCTCCGCCGCCAGCTCAAGCAGATGCAGACCGATAAGGACATCCCGGGCATAAGCTGCGGTCTGCACAACGACGATGTGTTTGACTGGGAGGTTATGCTTATGATCAGCGACGACTGCAAGTACTACGGAGGTAGGATTGCCACATGTTGCCTTCTCGGCAGCCAAAAAAAAAAAAAAAAAAAAGAAAAGAAAAAAAAAAAGGGGGGGTGGTTCTCTTAGTGCGACAAACAAGTCAATTTGTCGTACTCCTGGAGATCTTCAATCCTTTCCTTTTTTTACATTTATTGGGTACGAACATATGCTAACGATTGGTTCGCCTTCTTCTCATATAGGTGGATTCTTCAAGGCGCGTTTGCAGTTCCCCAAAGAATACCCGCTGATGCCGCCGAAGATGAAGTTCGAGACCCCTATCTGGCATCCGAACAGTAAGTGCTACTGCACCTGACCGTCCGTTCACCCGAAATATCACTCTTGCATCGGATGGCGAAGAGATAATTTGTTCAGGAAATACTCGACTAGCTAACCATTGTACAATGTTATTTTTCTCAGTCTACGAAAACGGAACGTCTGCATTTCCATCCTACATCCGCCAGAGGAAGACAAGTACGGTTACGAGTCCGCCGGAGAACGTTGGCTTCCCGTCCATACCCCCGAGACCATCCTCCTCAGCGTCATTTCCATGCTCAGCTCCCAATGATGAGTCCCCGCCAACATTGAGGCTGCCAAGCAGTGGAGAGAAGACCCCGCCGGCTTCAAGAAGCGCGTCAGGAAGTGCGTCAGGATAGCTTGGAGATGTGCTAAATGGTGGTCCACGACGACCCCGATCTTCTTCGCAATTCCCTTGGAAGAAGAGAAGAAAAATAAAGGACAACCAATTAATGATTCTCGATACCTCCATCGTTTTAAAGGTCTTATGAGGGTCCACAAAATACGGGTACTATGTTACACGACGGTTTCAATTTAAGATTTCAGTTTTTTTTTTTTTAAACTATTTTTTATTATCGGATGGATGGCTCTGGTTTTTCTTCTTCAGTTGCCGTGCTATGCGACGACAGATACTTGCTTCAGTTTCCCGGATCAATTCCTTTCCTTATATTTTCTCCCCCTAAAGCATTTCCAATCCTTTACTCAGCCAAATACTCTCCTCACCATAATTTTCCTTCTTTTGACATGTGTAGCCCAGCAAGCAGATGTGTTCCCTTTTCTATTTTTAATTGGATTATATATATATGTCTGTGTTTTGTTCTCTCTGCGTTCACATTGCGTTTCCGAAACCTTTTAACCCGCAAAATAAAAAAAAAAAAAGAAAAAAAAAAGGAACTTATTATTCATTATTATACATTTATTCTAAGGGTAAAACACCGAGCCGTAACCGACGAGATAATCTTTCCTATCCATTACGCCAATATCTAACAATGGATGATGGATATTGGATCTTCTCAGCAGCTTGGAATTTTTACGAATAGTACTATTAACGGCGTCTCTGGTGCAAATTTTTTTTTTTTCCTCTTTTCTCTTTCGTCTACTTTTCTAATTCTCATGTAGGTTAAGTAAAAAATAATCAAATACTCTCCTTTATTCACAATATTAAGTATAAGATGGTGTGACATATACAAAAACCCATAAGACCCTTACGTATTGAGCGATTTTTACTGAGCTTCCAAGCATTAACCCCACTATTTCTAGACATCGAAACATCAGCTAGGAGATCTTGAGGTAACAAAAGATAACGATGGGATTTCAACTCCTCGAACACTTTCTCTCTATAAACCTATATATATAAATACGTATACTTGCTTGTATCATGGCATGTGCAGGTCTATAAGAGAAGCACTCCTGATTATTTATTTATCACCCTCTGTTCCTTCTTAACTTTTAGGCTTTGGCTCATCTTTTTTAGTGTCGCCTGCTCTTTCCATCAAAAAGCTGTTTCCTGGTTCTGCGCCAAGCCGGGAGAATTTAACGAAAGGTTGCCACTAGCAAAAAGAGCCTCATATTTATTAAAAAAAAAAAAAAAAAAAAAAAAAAGGTCCTAATAAATTTTTAGCCGAAAATTGAAAAAGGGTCTCCATATAAAAATTTTCGCTGCTTTAAATTTGGACCAACAAAAAAACGTTAAAGCCACCAAGGCTTCAAAAAAGGGTTTGAGTGAAGAGAACATCAAAAACGACAAAACGCAATGGCAAATCTCGAATCGCTTACGCGATCGCTACAAGCTGCGACTTCCTCGTTCCTTCTTCTGCGACCTCGCTACCGTCTACGCAGCGGAATGAATATCTTTGTTCGAGCTCAAGAACGACCTCTTCCTGTCGTACCTCCACCACCTTTCCTTCTTGATACTGTGCAGGATTAGAGGCGTACGGTTATCGGGTGATTATTCGGATGTTGCTACTACTACTACTACTACATGGGGGACAATCGCGCGTCGCGGAAGAGATGCGCCAGTTAGGCGCAGAGGTGGTGAAGAAGCTCGCTGAGCTCCGCGTGTGGTTTGGAAAAGGGTGTAAGGCCGTGCGAGGGGCGGTTGAAATATCAGATTGAGAAGGTACTGAAAGCCGCGAGCGATTGGGAGAGGGATGAGGAGCGGAGAAAAGCTGCGGCGGCAAAGGCTACAGCAGAGAGCGACGAGAGTGGAGCAGTGAGGAGTCTAGCGACGACGAGGAAGATGAAGAGGATGTAAGCGAAATTACATCTGAAACGACGAGGAGGAGGAAGGGGAACAAGTGGAGGGATACGAACCGGGCCTCGCCGTGACGACGAACTACGACTCCGACGATCTATCCGTTCTATCAACAGCAAGCTGAAAAGAAAAGTCAAGTCGATTTCGATCGGAGGCCAGCAGTCCGACTTGTCATTCAGACCCAACCATCGATGCTGATGAAGGATCCTAACGCTACTGCTTCGACGTCCTCTACCGCCGCCGGTGCTGGCGCTGCGCCGAAGGACGGCATCTACAGGCCACCGAAGATCAACCCGTAGCCATGGCACCTCTCCGTCCGCAAACGACGATCCGACCGCCGCGTCCGCCGCGAGCGCGCGCAAAAGTCCTTCGCGGTCGAGGACTTTGTCGATCCGAGCTGTCGTCCGCTCCGCTGGCGGTACCCTCAATCGGCAGCACGATATCAGAACTCGGCCGCAAGACGACGACGGCTCGTGAAAGGGCCAAAGAAGCGAGCGCAGGGAGTATGAAGAGGCGAACTTCGTCCGCTTGCCGAAGCCGAGCAAGAAGGAGATGCAGGCAGAAAGGAGGCGCAAGGCGGTAGGAGCGGCGGGTGGGGAAGGGGAAGACTGGAAGGGGATCGAGGGGAATATGAACTTTGATAGGATCGACAGGCTTACGAAGAGGAAGAAGCAGGATGGCATGAGCGGGTTGCTGGAGAGGAGCAGGAAAGGGTGGCATCCGACAACTTTGGCGGCGGGAGAAGGCGGCGGTGCTAGATCGGTGAGAGGTACATGAAGAAGAGAAAGCTATTGTCGAGGAGGAGGTAAAATAGTATTGCTGGTATGAGCATGAAAGAAAAAAGGCACCTTCTTTGCTTCGATGCTCCCATAAGTAAGCTCCGTTTTGCGGATATACAGTACTTCAACACTATCACGCGATCTCGTCTTGACGACCTTTCATTCCTACACTATCGCCTATTTCTTGAGTATCTTACTATGGCGTGTACGATATCCCTTATCAATGTATAATATCTATAGCAAAATTTCATGGAGACTTCCTTCAGAGAGACATTCGTACGTGGAGCTTCTCGAACAGTTTCGTTCTGCTCAGAGTTGGTGATATCCGATATGTCTCTGAGTACGACAATTTTTAAGACCCGAAGTTAGAAAAATTGGAGTTGGTCTTGATCAGATGGACTGTGCGACAGCGCGACGGCATTCTATAGGTTTGGAATCGTCCGATCCTATTCCCCGAAGTATCTGAAACGCCTTCCGAAAGCTTGATACGACGCTACTTGGTTTGGTCCTTTCATGGGTTTCTTAAAAAATTCCAGGTACGAATCTCAAGCTTTACGAAGCTCTTCTCGGAGCCTAAAAATGGCACGGGTGGCCAATACTTACTTTGATACACGGTACACTTTTTTCTTTTCGCGCCGTGCCGTTTATAAATGTGACAGGGAAAATAAACACCGGAAACCATTAAAAAATATTTCATCCATGTCTGGCCAGCCCTGAGGATCGCTTCCCTAGACGGGTAAACGAGAGATAAGGCCAAAGGATCCTTTTTATCTCCTCGGTTATATGTGTATATATCATATACAATATCTACCTATATAATAAACTAGCTTCCCTTGTTCATTCTTAAATTTATCACTCTGAAATCTATTCCCTGGTTATACCGGTAGCTGTTGAAACCGTATTACCTATCGCACAATGATTCGTTAACCCGATAGAGTAGTAGTAGCAATAAGAAGGACCTGTGACATGATGTGTGCCAAGGGGATGTCAGAACCAATCGCAATCAACCTGACACATGCGTTCCAAAATAAACTGTTCAAGTAGCACTTTGGTAACTGTGTGACGGATAGGGCAGTATGATGTTCCTTTTGATCATCCCCGAGGATATTTATAATCATATATTATACAAAGAACAAAAAAGCTTGACTTTCAGTCTAGGCATACACAGGCCAAACTAGTCGATCGAAAAGGCGCGAAGAAGAAGAATGGATCCAAGTGACCACACTCGAACATCTGTATACCGGTTAAAGGGATCTGTATAACCGTTTTTGACCAACCAGCGTTGTATACGGAGTTGAATACTGAGGGTGGGGCACAGCCACGATTTGGTCGCCACTTTTAACAACTACAGTACCAAAGTCCGACCTCCCGAGAACTTGAGCGAGGGTTTTTCTCGTCCGTTTTCTTTCCTTTCTTAGGTATGAGCTTGCGTAAGTACCCTCGATTCCCTTTTAACAGGCACACCACCCTTTCAATATTATTATTAATACACTATTAACATATCCCCTTCCAATCTTTTTCCTTCCTTCCTTTCCTTTCTCCTTTTCACTTTTTCCCCTCATTAACGGTCCATCGATATATATATTTTCTAGCGAACCTCCTAGAAGCTCACAATGCTGAAGATATAAGCGAACATCTACCTCCGACAAATCTTCATTCAATCTACATCGAATCCATTGCGATCTCGACATCTTCCCTTCCGTGCTAGCCGCGTCGAAGTTCTCCTCGGTATATCTCTTTCGCCACCAACCTCCATCCTCTCCATAAAACACATTCAACAACAAACAAAATGCTCGGTTTCTTCTTCCTAATATTCGCCTTCATCCTCCTAATCCTCGGCCTGGGATCCTACAGGAAGCGCCGCCAGCAGCAGCGCGCGCAGGCACTCTACCACAAGAACAACCCCCAAATGTACAACAGCAGTTACAACGGTGGGTTTTACCAGAGCCAGGGTTACGCGCCGGGTTATACTCCGCAGTCGCCTCCACCGCCGCCGATGTATCAGAATTCGGACGATGGAGGCCGGGATGGTACAGATGCCGCCACCCGCGTACGACGGGTTGAGCAGGGTGGGATCGAAGTCGGAGTACAACGACCCGCGCCGCACATGGATGCGCCTCCTCAGAAAGGCGGGTTTAGAGGGTGGATTAGGGGAGGATAAACCATCATAAGTCCGCAAAAAAAAATTCTATACTCAACATTAGTTCATTCATATCTTAGCAAAAAAAGGGGCATTTCACATCTGCATTCCCCGAAATTCATTCATATTTCTTTGTAATAACTTCTCGCAGCATTCTTTTTCCTAGTTTCTGCTTGGCAAACATTTTTCCTGTAGTATCAGAGTGGTATCTGTTTTTTTTTTTTCCTGGGCGGATTTCTTTTTTGGAATGTAGCTAGCGTCTCGTATTCTTCTTGTATCGTTTCTGAGACGCATGACGAAGCTGTAAATACTAAAACATCAAATATATCATTGTATATGTATGCCTCTAATACCGTGAACTTCTACGAAACAGCGTTTGAAGGATGATATATCAATTCACAGATTGCATGGATGTCATTCTTCTCACGAGTTTAATACTTGGCCTTGTTCAAGACTTCCTAGAACAAGTAGTTCCAGTATAATCTGTTTCATTCTGGTTTCCGGAAGAAGGCTGAGTATTTTTTTTTCTCGCTAAATTTTTCGGAGGAATTCATCATCCGCAGAATAGCGTTCCCCGGATATCGCGGCTTCGTAGAACTCGCGGTGTTAGTGCTAGTAGTTTCCTTAACTTCGCCTTAAATTACACTAGAGTTATCTGCGCTTTTGACCAAAATCCGAGTCAAGAACAAAGCCTCTAGCTTCGGGAATCCTGTCTATTGATCGGGACACGTCAACACTTCATTCTTACGAATTAGAAACAAAATTTTTGCGGTAAATTGTTAAACGGCGCGCCGGGGAAGCACGGCTTTGACGGTCTATTTGTTTCGCATCGCGCAGAAGTTTTATTCAGCGTTGAAATAGAACTTTTTGGATTGTCAGAAATGTCCGAACGTTTTGGTAGTACAGACGTTGGCCCCGAAGCTCAAAGAACAAAAGTGTAGGCTCTTCGGGCTTCAATATTATGCAGCTCCATGCGTCTGCTATCGTGACTCTAATACTTGGCGAAGCAGGTTTACCGTGACTCGATTTATAATTTAGAAGAGAACTGCAGATAAATCCCTCTTTCATCAATATTCGGCCTGCGAGAATAAAAACAATACGGGATTATATTTTTTTTTTTCTGTTCGCCTGGCAGTGACAGTGACAATCACTGTTCTCTTCAAAGGGAATTAACATATCTATCTTCTCAACATCAACAGACGTTACGACAAGCCTTGATCCCAGCTGATCAACCCTGTAATTACCGTGAGAAGCTTGAAGAGGAGTTTGATAGAATAATGATGTCGATATTAGTTGAAAACCATGTTGAAATGGAGCATATCAAACAACAGTCTGCTCACTTGACCCACATGGCTTTAGCTTGTAGGGTGCACAGGGTCGATATATCTCAATATAAGACCTCCAGCTTGTGAAATCTCTTTTTTCACTCAAGAAGAGTTAAACGTTTTACTACTATAACGATGAGCTTAAAAAGCTTGAAGTAAAATAAGATAAAATAACATTTGAGGAAAAGCTCCCTGGTGGTGAGGTCAGATTGTCTAAGACCCCTCAAAAAACCCCGGTAGTGGAGTTCAAGGTAATAAATGTTGTTGATATAATAGTTGAGTACAAAAAAGCGCGTGGTGCTTTCTTTGCTTTGGGTAGTTGAGAGAGCTATAGCTGCTTACTGGAGCTTAATTGGGGGGGGGGGGGGGGGGATCTGACGGCCCACCTGACTTACAGCCTCGCCCTGGGAGCTCCAACCTTTTAAGCCCCCAGAAAAAAAATGTGTCATCCTCACATCGTCAACTTTCACAAGCTAAACCGGGAAATGCCGTTGCTTCTTTCTTTTGGTAACGGTATGATTATTTAATTAGCTAAATTATAGCTCTACCTTTATATTGTGTATATAGTGGCGCTAATGATTTGTTGTCCGTTAAGTGGTAATTGGTTAATATAGCTTCTGTTTCGCGACGAAACGAAAGCGCGAGCCTTCACCGCCTGCTTTTATTGAGCTCCCTGTGGAGTCTTCACTGCGGCTGCGAACGAAACGATTTAGCGGGTGCTGCCTGCATTACATGAAAGAGTGTTTGGACCCTGCTGGCAGCTCCCTATTCGACGGTGTTTACATCTTTCAAACAAAAGAAGGATTTCTGGTGAATTTTTACCCCCTTGCCTTTAGATCGACGGGAATATTGGCAGCCTTGAGCGCGCCCGTGGCTTCTGCCTTTTGAGTCGAACATTCGGGATCCGCCCAGAGCCGGGTAGATCTCGGGGTTTCAGGGCGATCGCCGCGCCGCATTCACGGCACCGTTTTTCTAGAAAGCTTTGCCGTGCGTCGTGGGCGCTGCGGCAATCAAAGCTTGACAAAGGTGCTAAAGCTTGACACTCGCGCGGCATGAGTAGGAGCGCCTCATCAGCGCAACAATGTTAATATTCCAATAATTACCTTTATGCTATGAAGACTGTACTACTTAGTATCTTATACATTCGTCTAGATAGTTGTGGATGTTTCAAATCGTATGGCTAGCCAGCGATTTAGCATTCCTTAAAAACCGAACAACTTTTCTTCTAGAAAACTGAAGAGGAACATTGCGTGGAGTTCGCGAATCTGAAAAAAAAAAAAAAAATGAGGCGATGTAATGGCTTCTGGCGCGAAAATGAACGCTTGTTCTTTGTTCGTGGAGGCTGCGAGGACGTTTGCTTGCTGCCTGAAGACTACGAGGCTGGTCAGTCCGCAGTGTTGCTTACCCTTCTCTTTTTCTCTCCTGACCTAGAAATTATTTCCCTACCGTAATCAACGTTAATGCAAGTAACCCTCAAGAGGATCCTTACGGGAAGCCTCGAATTTTTGGTAGGCAATGATTCGATAATTCTTTTTTAGCCATTTCAAGTCCTAAATATTTTGAATTGGGGAACTGCAGCACGAAGGTACTTCGTAGGCGCTACCAAGCGCCAGCCTGGAGAAGCTACCTAAGTTATAGGACCCCAGTACACGATCAAGTAAATCTGATCGCGTTATGTAATATTTCTTTTTATTTATTATTTATTATTTATTATTTATTATTTATTTTTCATATTTTATTTCGTATTTTATATTTATATTACCGTTTTTATATATATTTCTATTATTTATTCATTTTATTTTATTTATTCATTTACATAAATTTTATTTTTGGTGATCCTCTCCTGTACTTGGGTGTGTCCGGATGACTCTGTTGGATTGATGCACCAAAATACCTCTCCACCTCTCCCTCTCCCTCTCCCTCTCCCCACACGGGTGTTGGATTAAGTAGCTCCTAAACTTGGAAAAGCCTTCCATTGTCTTTCAAATATATAATTACTTTTTTTTCCATTTAACACTCCCTGGAAAAGGAATATGACAGCACCGTTTCTTTATACTGGTCCTTTGTCTACGAATTAGAAGGGAGCTCTGTAAGAGCTACATGTTGTAGTTTCTTTTTTTCTCTCTCTTATCGAGTATCCAAAATGTTAGATAAAGGGAGGGGCATCTCCTCCCTCCGTCCAGGAGGTTGTCATCATAACGGTACCTTCGGCTGGATCTGGTTGGCTTTTGCACTTACACAAAGTGCATTTTTGAGGGAGAATCTAGACGACAGCTTCTTCCCATACCGGCTTTCTTGATTGAGCCCGGGTCCTAGCTACTCGATTTTACAATGCCTCACATATCTTCCTCAGTTTCCCACCCGCGGTCGCACAAGGCACCGTCGGCGCGAGCTTTAATACACCAGCTACATGTCTCAGATAGCAGCTCCGAAGCCGGTCGTACTCGGGCAGTCACATAGAGGCGGGTCTACAAGCTCGCTAGCGATGGGCAGGTCACCGTCCATTTCGTCAATATCGGCTGGAAGATTATCGTCGGCCTCGATGGATCCGGACTGCTTTATTTGCGGCTTGCCCGCCCACGCCAAATGCTCTTGTGAGCACGAAGCTATTACTCGCTACGTTGAGGATGCGAGAGGAAGCACAGTGCAATTATGGATGATTTAAGGTATATATTTACCATTGATATGTATTTATATTAAGCCATCCTATATGAGCATCGTTGCTAACTTCCTTGACAGACAATGGGTTACCACAGCAGCCCGAAACACGATTCAATCACGATTCCGCGCTCTAGAGTCACAGCATCGAGCGCAGCACTCGAACTACATTTTTCTTCTCCTCCACGGCTTCGAATTATTCGCATGCGGACAGGATGCTCCGCCAAGGAACGAACGAAGCTTGGAAAATTGCTCTGGAATCCTATCGACGTCCTAGACGATTGGTACGCCGAATTACGGCGTCGGTTGGCCAGTGGTGGGGCCTACCTAGAACTGAGCGTAGCAATGAAAGCTACGACGAATATTCTCCTGATGAAGAAGAACCACCGTCATCTTCGCGCAGAACCACCATAGCCGGAGGAGCCACGATAATAGCTATGACCAAGATATCTCTGAGAGAATGGTCGACCTTAGTATCGGGGATCGCCGTCGGATCGGGAACGAGAACGGTCGAAGCACTACCATAGCAGCTCCCATAGCAGCTCAAAGTATCGGACTCACAGAGAACCGATTACCATTAGAACGCCAGACGAGGATCGCCATCGTCACAGGAGATCGGAGTGTAGTAACTCCTTGAGATCTGGCTATTTTCTACCAAATTATTTCCCTTCAGCCGTAGTGCAGTTGCAGGCTTAAACAGGCAGGGAAAAGCCTCACTTCCCTCGTTTTCTTCTCTTCTCTTCTCTTCTTCTCTTCTTTTTCTTCTTCTTCTTTGATAATACAGCTCCCCAGACCAAGCAGGTGTGGATATATTTATTTCCAATAGTGATGGAAATAGCGAGCGATTCATTATACCTCTCCCTCTTTTATTTTATAATTTTTTTTTGAGCCAGAGAAAGGCGTATAAGTGCACTTTGGTGTACACGCATGCGCATGAAGACGACGATTATGAATGATAATGATTTCCCTTCCTATATTTTTCTATAACTTAACCGTATTACTAGCCAGAGATATTTAATCAGTATATATTACCTTCTATTCAAATACTTCTATTTTTTTTTTTACCTTTTTATAATTATGTATATACACTTTATATTTTAATTACACATTAAGTAATCGCTCACTTGAGTATTAATGGATGTATAGGCTGTCCTCTTGTGCCCGTATGGGATTATTAGAGGCATCTGTCAAATTAACTATCAATCTCTACTAAAGGACAATTTGACACGATCCCGCGAGCTCCAAATCATTCATATAGATAGTATAATCTAGATCGGCGGGCACCAAGTGGTAACCATGAATATTCTTCCAGATCTCTGCCTCACCTTCTGGGTTGTCACCATCACATCGAACTCCTCGCGAGAAGACGACAATGAATAGATATAAAATATCACGTGATCGGGTCACTCAATTTCTGTTTTTCGTCCAGTTATACGGTCGTGACATTTCGGGGCTGTGCGGAATTGAAAGTAGTGAGAGAGAGAGAGTGAGAGAAAGGCTAAGGGGGTGGATTTCGCTGTTTTTATAAGTAAGGTTTCCTTTTTTATTTTTTTACCGCCTGCCTCATAAAGAACAGCAGTGCATCATCTCAACCTTCGCCGTGTCCCTCCCTTCTAAACTGTCGACCCCCTTGCAACAACGTTTCCATATTTATCACCTCCATTAAAAAAAGGCCGATCCCCTGAGTAATACTTTTTTTTAAAATTATTTCCATTTATTAAGTACATCTGAACCGTATCTACTTCGCCATTGTATTTCTTTTGGTCTTTCCGGCGCAGAGTCTTGCTATTTTGTTTCTCGATTTGCTCTTCGTATCGCCTCACCAGCGGAAGTCGTACAGCTTGAACAGTAAGCCCGTCATTCGAGACTGCGCCAATAAACAGAATACGATTTCGACATAGGCAACGCTGCCTCCCCCTTCCTTTCTCTCCTCCCCCTCCCCTTATTTCTTTCACCAATCATCATAGGCACGAGATGTGGTTACGTCCGTTGATATCCCTAGCAGCACTGCAATGCTCGCTAGCATCCGGCATTCTATCTTCCTGGCGTCGCTCCGACAGACTACAATGCCGGCGACACGTCCCTCTATACGTCAACGCCCTGACACCGACAATACAGAAGGACCAGCACGTCATAGCGTATACTCGTACGAATACTACCACCCTGCGTTCCACTTTTGCCAACCGATGGCGGACCTAAAAAGATATCCGAGTCCCTAGGCTCGATACTCTTCGGCGATCGCATCCAGACATCCCCTTCGAGCTCAAAATGGCGCGGAATGAAACTTGCAAGAAGCTCTGCGACACCAAATTCGACAAGATGAGTTCAAAATTTGTGAACCGACGGATCTGGCAAAGGGTTTAATATCAACTGGCTTATCGACGGCCTTCCCGCTGCGACGCAGAACAAAGGTGACGACGACAAGCTGTTCTATACGCAGGGTTTCAGCCTCGGCAACGTGGAAACCGTCAGCGAGAAGACCGGCGTCCCGTTCTTCCACAACCACTACGATATCTACGTCGAGTACCACGAGATCCCGAAGCGGAGCACCCGGCAGTACCGGGTGGTCGGCGTCGTCGTCGAGCCACGTTCCATCCACCAGGTCGCCGGCGAAGGAGAAAATGCCATGCAGTGCAACGATGGCGAGGTCGTTCACCTCCAGGAGGACAAGGAGACACCGTCACCTTCACCTACAGCGTGTACTGGACGCCGTCGGCTACCGTCTGGGCTACTCGGTGGGACAAGTACCTTCACGTTATGGACCCGCGCATTCACTGGTTCTCGCTGATCAACAGCTCGATTATCGTCGTCTTTTTGACTGGTATGGTGGCGATGGTGCTTCTTAAAGCGTTGCGCAAGGATATCGCTAGATACAACCAGCTTGACCTTAACGAGGATGTCCAGGAGGATTCCGGCTGGAAGCTTGTCCATGGAGACGTATTCCGCCCTCCCAAGAACCTATGATGTTGAGTATCTTCTTGGGCAGTGGAGCTCAAATCTTTTGCATGTCTGGCATAACCATTGGTAAGGACCATTCTAGATTTCGTAATACTCCTGTAACTATTACTAACAGTCCCAATTTCTTTAGCTTTCGCTCTCCTCGGTTTTCTCTCCCCTCGGGACGTGGCAGTCTTGGAACTGCCATGGTTCTGCTCTATACCTTCCTTGGTTCTGTCGGTGGTTACGTTTCCGCAAGGATGTATAAGACTTTTGCGGCGAAGCTTGGAAGCGAAATATCCTGTTCACCCGCTGTTTATTCCCGGGTCGTCTTTGGAACGTTCTTCTTCCTAAACCTCTTTATTTGGTCCGCCGGCTCAAGCGGCGCCGTGCCGTTCGGTACGATGCTTGCTTTGGTAGGCATATGTTCATTATCACTTTACCCTAACTTTGCTGGCAGTTGGCTCGGTTTTAGGCTCAGCCGTTCGAAGCTCCCGTGCGGACCAACCAGATTCCTCGCCAGATTCCAGAACAAGCTACCTACCTGAAACCAATCCCGAGCATGCTTCTCGTCGGCATCCTCCCCTTCGGCGCAATCTTCGTGGAGCTTTACTTTATCATGAACTCGATATGGATACACAAGGTTTACTACATGTTCGGCTTCCTGTTCATTTTGCTACGGTATCATGGTCCTCACCGTGCGCCACCGTCACGATTCTGCTCATATACTTTTTATTGTGTTCGGAAAACTATCACTGGCATTGGAGAGCATTTTTCATCTCTGGCGCCAGTGCAATTCTACGTTCTGTTGATGCCCTGATTTACTGGCTCAGCAAGCTATCTATTGGTGGTCGTCGAGCAATGTCCTAACCTAGGCTAATAGTACGCTCATTGCCTTTTGTTTCTTCATTTTGACTGGTACGTATTCCCTTCCGTCCATAAAATTTCGACACGGCATGCGAGCTCTGGTTTTACAGGTGCTAATGCGCTCTTTATCCATTT
>AZLU01000065.1:177151-202949 GCA_002224055.1 Pezizomycotina sp. ARF18 | reverse complement strand
GCTACTAGTGGTTGCCTTTTTTAAATTCTCTTCAACGAGAATGGTGTATTGTGTTTAATGCTATGGGCTGGCTGATTTCGCCAGCCAACCGATTTTATTTTTTTCCTTTTGTCTTTCTCAGCCGTGTGCTAACTCGAAATCGTCCTGCCACCTTCTAGCGCTTCCTTGGCCTTTTTGATCTCGAAATAGGCCGAGTCATTACCTGGTGTGCTCTTAACAAGGTGTCTGGAGCCTTTGTGTCTCGCCACTTCACCGGAGCGGAAATATCAGCCCTGCAGAGTCGATGTATATATACTCTCTCCTCGCCACCGGGGTATTTCTCTACGTCCTACCACACCTTCGGAAGCAAACTCCGCTGCCGAACCTTGCCTATGCATTTTTCTAACGTTGTCGACGCCGTCATCAGCGCGATATATACTTCCCTGTTCGCCGTCACCATGGTTCCTCCTCGTCTCCAGCATCACGCCGCGCGCAGTAGTACCAGCCATCTCTACCGGCCCTGGATCGGAAAGGCGGGCCAGATGATCGAGGACATTGCCGGGATCTCCGGCGGTCCTTCAACACACCGCGAGCGAGGAAGGTGTTTACCCGGGTTCGGGAATCAAGGCTCCCCAGGACGCTGTCGGTGTTTTGGAGCGGCATGGAGACGCTCTCGCAGAGCGCTACCCTGAGCAACGGCGTAATGCAGCCCGAGTCGCCGTCGACGATCGTCATCCCTGCTTCTTCTGGATGATCAGGGTGTACTTCTGTCTGGTCGTGCTGGCCTACGCTCGTCTGGTTGTGAGGGAATCGGCTACCCCCCGGACTGGCCCGTTTACCGCAGGAACAACGGCGAAGTTTGGGAGGAAGAGTCGGAAGAGCGCTCCTCAGCATCAACAAGAGCTACTGGGAAAGGACCGACAGGGTGGACCAACGGCGGCGCGAAACGGAAGTTCAGGCGGTCCGAGGAAACGCTCCGGGAAAGAATTCCAACGACATCCCTAGGAACTCCCCCGTAGAAATGCGTTGTGATCAGTGCAACACTCGCCATTCGATTCAGCGACAAAAAAAAACTCCTCTTTCAAATAACTCTTCTCCTTTATTCCATCTCTTTCATGCGTTTTTGGCGTTTTGTTTGATTTTTTTTTTCCCCCATTGTGGAGGTGCGGAGTCAGCAGACGCGTATTTCTAAGCCACGCAAACACATCCTTCAGCCTTACGAAAGCTTTTACAACGAACACGACCAGCATCGGATTTTTAAATCGGGGGATTGATGACGATATCAAATCCCGACCAATTGGGCTGAATTACGCGCACGTATGGTAGCTATCCGTTTGTTCATAAGATTAGCACGCGAAGAAACTTGTAGAACTAGATTAAATTCTGTACCATTAGCAGATGCATTTTTTTTTTTGCTCCGGTTCGAAGTAATTACTTTATTACTTTTTATTCCACTCATCTAGATACCTTTTCCGCATGGTTGATTACCTAATTCTCCCTACCTCTTCTCTTTCATAATGATGTACCATGCTGTGCCAGGCACAAAATGTTTAGTCATGTATGAGCACCCCCTTTTTTTTCTTCTTCATTCATAGCGATGCTTACCCTTCTTTTTTCGTCGATGCCAACTTCTCTTTCACGAAGATCACGGATTCCTTTCGGTTCGCTCTTCTATTTTGATTTATCTTTTCTTTCTAATACATCACCCTCAAGCCTTTTTTTCTTTGTAATATCCAAATTTTCTCTTCTTTCGTTTCACTTGCATGATATCTGGCAGGGAATAGAGTCCTACCTCACCTCAAACCCTTCTTTTCATTGGTCTGCGGAACACCTTGGCCAGCTTTCTCTTTGTCTATACGTTTTTTTTTTTTTTTTTTTTTTTTTTGCATTGGATTGTACGGCGATTCGGAGCGGTTTTGACATCACAAAAAACAAATTTATTCTGGTTTCACTTCAAATATCTCCCTCACATAATTCGCACCAATTTCAACGTCATTCTACCATTTTTGGCTTTTCCTTGGACATATGATAGTCGTATATATATTTTGGTGGATATACATCTTATTGTTGGGATCGGTTTCACTACACTGGGATTTTCAACGATATATTACCTCCAAATTTCATCATTTACCACGTAATTGCGTACCCTTCACTGTACAGATTATTTTGATGCAGTGGTTTCCATTGTCGGTGTACAATCTCTCCTCGAGTTTTTGTAATTAATTGTGCACCCAACTAGGACCCCACGAGGATATCACCGATGGGATAAAAAGCGGGGGAATAATAAATAAATAATTCATACACAAAAGAGCTGAAATTTCGCTCAAAGAGGGCGTCTTCTCACTGTGGTTGCTCTTTCCCCATGGTTATGGTGATTTCGAAATCATGGTTTATTATCGAACCGCAACTACAATCAAGTGGCAATCGAGGGGTGCGCTTTTTAAAATTCCCTTACCTGATGCCAGATCAATGATCTTCCGCGGTGGAGGTTCAAAGGTTCTGGTTCAAGAGAATAAGCCCTAATAAGGCCAAGCACCAATAGTATAGCTGTAGCTGTGTATTCGCACGAATAGCAGAAACAAAGAAATTTCATCCGATTTCTCTTTGTCGGATTTTCTATTCTTCCGTGATAAAAATTATTTTTATATTTACAACTCGCTGAGCTATCTTTCCAGCTCTTGGAAAGCAATTAAATAGTCAAATAAGTATAGTACAGTTCTATGACCACGTCCAATCTTTGTACGACCACTTCTCGCTCGTGTACGTCTTGGCTTTCCTGCGGTGCGATACCGGGGCGCGAGTTTCCAGTATGCCGCGCTCCAGGAAGCTCCTGTAGCGGTCGCGGACAAGGTTCCCTTCGGGTTTCAGGAGGCGGAGTGAATCCGTGAGCTCTTCGGGCAGCTTGAGCTCCAGCGGTGCTTGCGGAATGCTATAGATTGTTAGTATCGCCGGAAGATTATATCGTGAATGATTAAACTTACTGTCTTTTTCCCAAACTTCTTTTTCCTCAGTGTTTCAATGTCGGCGTCGGGGACGGCGGTGCTCGGGTAGCAAGCTGCTGCAGCTTCAGCTTCTCTTTCTCTTCGACGGCCGAGCTAGTTTCTTGATGGCCAGCAGTTGTGCCTTTTGCTTTTTGATGTGCTCGAGCCGCTTGATTTCCCGCTCCGCTTCCTTGCGCCTCTTGATTTTGTTCCGCTGCGCTTGCGTGTTTCGCTCCGGGCGCTTCTTGACGAACTGCGCACCCTCTTTACCGTTTTCTTCGTCTTCCTCTAATTCTTCATCCGATGACGAGCCCTCCTCTTCCGGTTCGGCTTCCTGCGCCATTTTCAGTATGTGAGCCTCGTACGCTTTTGCCTCCCGTCTCTTCTTCTCCGCTTCCACTTCCTTGTCGCCTTCCCTGGTCAGCAGCTCGTCCCATTTTTCAAACTCGGGATTGTACGATATCCCGGGTCAGGCAACCGGACGGCGGGTATGGGGGCCTTCGACGCCGCCAACGACGTAGGTTCCTTCTTCATCGTGACGGGGATGACTTTAGGCTTCGCTTTCTCGAGGAAGGAGTATTTATCTTCCTTCGCATCATCTTCTTCCAGCATTTCCTCCTCCTCTTCCCGTCAATGCTCCCCAGGGATCATACAGCTCCTTCTTCGAGTTCATGCCATCGGACCCTTTCATCGCGACTTCCTGCCCTTCGACCCCGTCGCCGTACGCTATCCTCCGCAGCCGCTGCAGCTCCTTGAACGGTAAGCTGTGTTCGTGCTTTTTCTTCTTTTTGACGATGCCGTCGCCTATTATCGATTGGAGTTCGCGTTGGCGGAGCGCTTGCGGGACTCGAGCGCGGGCACGGCGGAGCGCTGCGCGAGAATCTCGTCGCATCGGAGGGGCTTGTGGTCGCGGCGGACGCGGTGTTTTATCGCGGCGGAACCGACGGTGTCGACGGAGAAGAGGGCATCGTCGGGCTTTTCGGCGATTACTCCACTGTTATGTAGATAATTGTTAGCTCAAGAAAGTCGTAAAATACGAGGGAGTGCTCTCAGTTTACCCGGTGATTATCTCGGTACGCAGGTTCTCGAGGCCTTCGTTGATGTCTGAGACGTCGACATTCTTGCGCCAGGCCTTCTTGCCCTTGCGGGACGTCTGCTTGCTTGCCGTAGTCGAAGCCATTGTCGATGCTGCTGGTCGCCGGCGTTGTTGATCGTGTTTCGCCGTGAAGTAAGTAGTTTCGTGGTACTATTTTTTTAATTGCTGGGAGAAAATTTTCCCGGCGGCACAAAAATCACTAAATGCAGCTCCTCCAAAACACCACGCCCTAAAAAAAAAAAAAAAAAAAAAAATTAATAATTTGGAAAGAAAATTTCTTATCGATTAGCGAGCAAAGAAAGCTTCTCTTCCTATCAGTCATACGTCTATCCTTCCACCCTTCTATAAGAAATCCAACCTTTCCACATTCTTCATATCATATACCCTTATATCTACTTCTTTCTTCCTACCCTCCTCGATATACGAATACACTCAGATTTCTATATCTTTTTTAAAAAATGGAGATTGACACTCCCATGCCAATCCCGCAGAGTGCGCCAGCAGGAGCCGCAACGTAAGACCTTTACTCACAGCTCTGTTTTCCTTGGGGAAAAAAAAAAAAAAAAAAAAAAAGAATACTAACTTGGTTATTGCTCATCCTCGCAGAGTTCTATGTTGCAACTGCGGTGTTCCCATGGATGGTAAATTTCCATTATATCCTCACATTTTGAATGAATCGGTACTGATCGCCAGTTTAGGAACGTCCGGCGTCACAATGTGCTACGATTGCATAAAGCTAAACATCGACATCAGCGAGGGAGTCCAACGTGAGGCTACGCTGCACTTCTGCCGCGGCTGCGACCGCTACCTCCAGCCTCCCGCGCACTGGATCGAAGCCGCACCGGAAAGCCGCGAGCTGCTGGCGCTATGCCTCCGCAAGCTCCGGGGACTGTCGAAGGTCCGCATCATCGACGCAAGCTTCATATGGACGGAGCCGCACTCCCGCAGGGTCAAAGTCAAGATCACCATCCAGCAGGAAGCGTTCGAGAAGACGATACTGCAGCAGAGCTTCGAGGTCGAGTACGTCGTCGCCTACCAGCAGTGCCCGGACTGCGCGAAGAGCTACACGGCAAATACCTGGAGGGCGTGCATCCAGATGCGGCAGAAGGTGCCCCACAAGCGGACTTTCCTGTACCTCGAGCAGCTGATACTGAAGCACAACGCGCACAAAGATACGATAAACATCAAGGAAGTCAAAGACGGGTTGGATTTTTTCTTCTTGCAGAGGACGCACGCGCAGAAACTGCTGGATTTTTTAGGTTCCGTGGCGCCGATAAAGACGAAGAAGAGCGAAGAGCTGATATCGCACGATATCCACACGAGCACGAAGAGCTTCAAGTTCACGTACTCGGTGGAGTTGATACCGATATGTAAGGATGATCTCGTTTGCTTGCCGATGAAGCTCGCGAGGAGCCTGGAAATATAGATCCGATGATATTGTGCTACAGGGTAGGGAACAACACGCATTACGTTAACCCGAATACGCTGGCGACGTGCGAAATCTCGACGCCCGTGTACTGGAGGGAACCTTTCACTTCCCTGGCGGACGCCACAGACCTTACAGAGTTTATCGTGCTAGATATCGAGCCGCTAGGCCCGACAAAGGGTCACTGGGTGCTTGCGGACGTGCAGGTTGCCAAAGCTTCGGACATGGGACCAGCGACAAGACGTACCTGATCAGGACGCACCTCGGCGGCCTCCTGCACCCGGGAGATTCCGCGATGGGCTATTTCCTCGCCGACACAACTTCAACAACCGGGAGTTCGAGCAGCTGGAGAAGAGCCACCGAGCCTGATACCCGAGGTCGTGCTCGTCAAGAAGCACTACCAGCGCAAGAAGAAGAACAAGAACAGGGGTGGAAGCTCAGGCGCATGGCCAAGGACGAAGGGAGCTCCTGCCGAAGAAGGCGGACCAGGACCGCATGGAGAGGGAGTTCGAGATGTTCCTCAGGGATATCGAGGAGGACACCGACCTCAGGAGCACCCTGCAGCTGTACAAGTCCGGCAGGGAGTCTACGAGGCACACGACGAAGATGCACGGCGTCGAGATGGAAGCTCCCGCAAAGCCTGCTGCACCGTCTTCTGAGATGGACGAAGACGATGACGAGGATGAGAATAGTCTGCCGGAGATTAGCGTGGATGAGTTACTGGACGAGTTTGATGAGATGACGGTGCGGGACAAAGAGTAGAAGCTATTATTACATGTATTAAGCTACAGAATATTATACAAACATGCATCTAGATCTAGAAAATCTTTCCGAGGAGCGTTTGAAGTGCCTTTTGCTGATCCCGGTCGGCGCCGCCGCCGCCGCCGCCGCCTTTAGCTTTACCACCGATCTTGCCTTCTATGATTGCCGTGTTTTGTCTGAACTGGCGCCGTATTTCAACCTTGGGCTCCTTTGCAGTAGACTCGCCAGCGGCTTGGCCCTCGGATCCGAGCTTCCTCTTCTTGGACGCTTGCATGTTCTCTATCATCTTTGCCCGTTCCACGTTCTGTATGTACCGCTTGTTCTCCCTGGTCGACTGGGCGATTTCGGCACGCAGTCTTGCTTGCTTCGAAGCGTTCTCGTTTGCTAGAAAAAGTTAGCATCAACAATAATAAATTAATAGACTAGTGCGCTTACCGATCTGCTCCGTCAAGTGATGCCACTTGAACTTCGGCAGGTACTTTATATTCCACACGTCATCGTAGTAGTAGTTCCCTTTCTTCCCGCCGATCTGCTGCGTGTTCAGCGTCTCCGCGCAGAGCCTGGCGTGCTTCTTGCTCGCAAACTCTACCCACCCTTCGTCAAAGTTGCGCTTCTTGTTTCCGCCGAATTTAACCCGCTTCTTGTACGATTTAGGATCCTCGGGGGCTAAGAATATGCGCCCGACGGTGCCGAACCTCGAAAGTAAGTGTTTCACCTTTTGCGGTTTCATGAACGGTGGTATGCGGGACAGGTAGACGACGCCGGTCTTTTTCACGCGCGCTTTCGAGGCGAGGAGCTCCGATTTCGTGAGGGCTTTCATTTGCGACGGGTTTGTTATTATTGAATCGTCGCCCGTCGTTACCGAGCGATTGGATGTTGCGTCGAGCTTGCCGTACTTTGACTTTGCGGCTTCAACGAGCTTGTCGAACCCGCCGTCGTCGTCATCTTCGTCGTCATCTTCACCTTCGTAATCGTCGCTGCCATCGTCTTCTCTTGTATTTCCCGTAGCTCTATTCTCGATTGCTTCATCCTCGTCATCGGAAGTTTCGTCTTCTTGCTCTACCTTCCGCCACTTCGAGGATCTACGCTGGCCGTCGCGGCGGCCCTGCTCGCGTGCAAGTCGTCCTCAGAGTCGTGACCGGCGCTATCATCTTCAGTGTCGCTGTCGCCGATGGAGAGCCATTCGTTGCGTTTCGATTGCTTGCTATCCGAGGGGGGCATGGCGTATGAATTGGACTTGTAGTGATAGATTGAGATCGTTTTAATATTGTAAAAGTTTTGACCGCGATAAAATGAGAGACTCGTTTTTTTCTTTTTTTTTCTTTTTTTTTTTGGGCCGCACGTGCTATTTCCTATTTCCTATTTTTTATCGATAAGGAATCTTTTCGCTTATTCCTGCACTTTAAAAACAGCAGGCGGGAGCGGCAAAAAGAAAAAAACTTTTTATAGCAAAACGCAGAAGCTTAAAAAGAATTCAAAAACCCAATTGACCGTTTGACTTTTTAAAACGCTTCTTCAACTCCTTCAGTCCCTATTTCTACTTCAAAGACCTATTCAGTCATCCTAAAATCGCAATGGGCAAATCAAAGCGCAAAGAGCCAGTCCGCAGCTCCCACGGCCCGCGCGCGGGCAACCGAATGCGATCAACATCAACTCCGCGACGAACGAGATTATCCGCGACCAGAAGATCCTACCTATAGTCGCCGGCATCGCATCCGCAACCGAGGACCGCAAGCTTTCCCTGGCCGCGATCCCGAACCTGGTCGAGGACGACACCTGCAGGAAGCTCCTCCTGAAAGAGAAAATCGTCAAGAAGCTCATGGAAGTTCCCTGACGGACCGACGGACGAGAACGTTATGCTCACGTGGGCGGCGCTGAGAAGCCTTGTAGAGGGAGAAGGCTACGATTTGGCCGTGCACCTCTACAGGGAGAAAATACTGGTCCCGGCTAAGGAGGCTGTTGCGAATGTTGTGAGCTTTGTGAAATCAATTGAACAGCAGAAAAGAAGCGAGATTATCTTCTAACGATCTTATTATAGATTAAAATCGGCATCCAGAATATTGCAACGAACCCCACGTCGATAGCCCAAGAATTGCAGGTTATATTGTGGGAATGCGCAGATATTCTGATATACCTGCTAAAGAACATCTGGTATGCGACGGGAATCCTTTATTTTACTCCTCGGAGTATTCAATGCTAACATACACCCCGATTTAAAGCGAAACAAACCAGAAAGCACTTGATGAAGTCGCGGTCCCGGAAATAATAGAGTTCCTAATGGGAATTCTCCATCCTGACGCAAAGGCCCCGAAAAGGTGCAGGCGAGCTCTGGAATGTGTCTCCTGTCCGTCGTGGAGGAGAATGAAGATGTCGCGAAGCGCTTCGTCACGAGGGACGAGCACATGGAACTTCTGGTCAAGCTCTCAGAGGTCCTTTCTGACGATTTATTCGTCCAGCTGAGGACTGTGTCGACGTGCGGTATGTAAACTCCTTCAAGTTTCTGCTATCGTTAACCTCTAACTCCAATTAGGCGTCATCCACTCCTTAGGCCTCGAGATGGACCTTCTTCAAGAAGGTTTGGCAGAAAACTTTGGCATCTCGGAGCTGAAGATCACTTCTACCCTCACGCAGATCTTGAAAGCGAACCAGAATTTCAACCAGACGTTAAATACGCAAGCGCTCGTCCTGGAAACCGCACTCGAAGTGCTGGCGAGCCTGGCAACGAATGTTCAGTTTGACCTCGAGGAGGGACCGAACGGCACCACCGCGGGCGCAGACGAGGCAAACGAGGAAGATCACGAGATGGATGAAGATGAGGGCAAGGATGGAGACGACGACGATATGGACGAGATAGAAGAAGACATGGCTGAGGTCATCGGCGAGGAAGGCTCCATCGGCGCTGTAAAGGCAAAACAGCAGGTACCGCAGGCAACAGAGCAGATCCTCAAACTATTCCTAGAAGACGTGGCGGTTTCGGTGCTGAGCATTGTTTCCGTGCCTCCTACCACGACGTTAGGCTCGCTGGTACAATTGAGGGCTCTCACGGTCCTGAATAACCTGGCGTGGATTGTCGTAGAGCTCGTAGACAATTTCCCACCTGCACTCAAGCAGTACTGGACTCAGTTCTCACAGAAATCTGGATCAAGGGCGTTACGCCGTGCTATTGGGCAACACAGCCGACGTGGAGCTTGCGGAGACGCTGGCCGGGCTCTGCTGGGCCCTCGCAAAGGTTACAAAGGGACAGCTCGACGTCAGCAACGGGCAGCACAAGGCTTTCATGGCGCTTTATGCAGCGACAGAGAACGCAGAGCTCAAGGCAAAGTGCATCGGCGTCACCGGGAACCTCGCCATGGCCCAAGGCAGGTGGACGTCAACGCTGAGATTGGCGTTTTCCTCATCAACGCGGTATCTTCGCTGCAAAGACGCCGGCCGAGCCCGCGGTCGAGGCTTTAGACATCCTATACGAAATATACGCCGACAGTGCGTTCGATTACGATGCACCCGTCTTCGTGCAGCGCGGGTTCCTGGCCGAGCTGAAGAAACTGGCTCCCAAGGTTAAAGCCATGGCAAAGCGCGTCGACAAGAGGACGCAGCCGGAGCTGAGGGAGAGGGCGGACGAGGTGCAGTTGAACTTGGGACATTTCATAAGCTACAAGACCAACGAAGCGAAACAGAAATAAGAAAAGTGGCTCAGAAAAGAGTACTGCATGCAAATTATAGCATATCATTACAACTGTTTTCGATATTGGCGTACAAAAGCATTTTAATTTGTACTAATAGTATAGATAGAATATTAGCCCCTACGATAGTGACATTGATTCAGTGTGAAATCGAATCGGTTTCGTTTCAAGTGCACACAGTAACCTGCAGGTTCCGCAAAGTAGCAATTGCAGATACATTGTTGAATGGATTCGAAACAACCAAGATTTTTATTGTTATGCGTAGGGATTCAAATGTTAGTATTTGAAACAAGTCAGCTATCTCTTAAAATCATTGATAGCCAAATAATTGCAAATAAATATAGCCTCGCAACAAGCAACCCATAAACCTGCTTCTCGACAATACACAGTTTCGACCACGCCCTGGAGCACATCAACTTCTAGGACTAGCTTCATAGAGACTATTCGCTGTAACGATAGCTCTAGATTCGACAGACAAACACAATGAGCGAAGCTTTGCCGCAAAGAACGGGAGCCGAAAGGAGAGGTAGTAGAAACTAAACCTGCTCTGGAGCCCTCAGGGGAAAGACTCGATCAGGCCCAGCGTCCACAAGTAATTCCGCCAAGATCAACGCGATACAGCAGCCAGAGGACGCAAAAGCTCTCCCTGTCGGTGGTTCAGCTCTCGCGGCTGTCCTTCGAACCCAGATGACAATAATAAGTCTTTAGACCAACAAGCAAACACCACAAGTATGGCTACGTCGTTTGCAATGTATAAACCTTTCTATAATTCTGACACAATATCTCCTTTAGAACATCAACGAACCACCAGAAAGTCCCAGGGAAGCAGCCACCTCAGCGCCGGTCCCGCCCACGTTCAAAACCGACATCAAGAAGCTCCTCAAGCCGGAGCGCTCGGACGCCGCCATCGAGCTCCACAGCTTCACCTTGGACATCAGTCGCTCTCGATATCGAATTTCACGACGCTGTACCCGTTCACCATCAAAACGGGAGCGAAATCGACTTCCAGGACTACCTCTGCCAGGTGCTCGGCAGCCACCTCGACATGCAAAGCATAGACGTTATTCTTTCTGTTATAACCGCGGTTTCGGAAGAAAGGGGCAGCGCGTGGTTTAACGTGGATATCAAAGCTTGGATCGACGACGGACAGGGCGAGGCCGCCGCTTAGGATGAATAAGAGGAGCCCGTGCGTTAAAGTGATGTTTGCCATTGCGAGGATAGGCGAGGTTGAGCCGGAGGACGAAGAGGAGCTAGCTAAGGCGGGGGAAGATGCAGCGTCACCAACGTCACCTGGTAAATCGTACGGGCTTAATATCGAAGATGACGGAGACAAGTGAATACAACATTGGATTTGATAGCACAAATGGAGAGCTACATTATGTATATAATCTATTACTACTAGGAATCTCGAGTTCATTGACTTTGATTGCGGTAAAATGCACCGCATTTACTGATAATATTGCTATTAAAAATCCTCTTTAATAAAATGTGCACGAAAGTTTAATGGCAGTCGTTGACTATAAGGGTTCTTTCTTCTTCTTTTCTTTTTTTCCTCCAGAAACAAAAAGAATGCTATAGCAGTAACATCAACAAACACGTTAAGCTTGACTTTCTGGCTTGTTAATAATGCCGCCAAAACGCAAGTGTATAAATTCTTTCCTTCGGGTTGCAGATAAATTCAACGTAGCAACCGATGAAATCAAAGCCTTGAAAGACGAGATCAATCCGGCTCGTACGTTGATGACAATCGATTCGGCGACAACACCGGAGAAATCGTGCGTCTGACGAAGCAGGTACTCAGCTCCTACAAGTCGCAGAGCGACAAGCACAAGATGGAAAGGAAGAGCAGGGCGTCAGGAAACGTAAGTTCTGAATGACCTTTACTTTATTTTTTTCATCCCGCAAAAGTATTTTTAACATTAACAAACTTCTAGAAGCGTTGCCGTAGGAATGTTGATAAGAACGCAGATGCATCTGAGAAACCGGCCAGGATGAGGGCAGTCACCAGAGCTACGGCTTCCAAGGATGCGGAGAAAACGCCTGCGCCTAAGGGGAAGGGTAGGGAAGATCCAAAGCAGCCTGCTACCTCGAGGAGGCAGCGTAAGAAGCAGCCTGCAACTGGTAACGGTATAGTCCCCCCAAAAAAAACAACCAAACCATTAAAAACTATTCATTTGAGCTAAACTTTCCGCCCCAGACATCAAATCACTTATCAAGTCACTGGTCAAGCCCGTCTTTCCCACGCGCCCCATCGAAACCACGTCGTAACTCTCGGAGAAGACTACTCGATCCTGAACTACTGCGTCTCTATCCGACCCCTTCCCAGCTCCAGGGGGACAGCAACGCCACCTCGTCGTTCGCAACCAACCTTCAAAGCGTCATGGACACTCTCCAGTCTGACGCTCTGGGAATGTGCTTTCGATCGCGGACGCTATCCTGGAACAGAGGCGCCGGGAGTGGTTCCACGTGGACATTAGCATCTCCGTAGACGACGAAGAGCCCGGAAAACAAATTCCCAACATTGTTCTGAACCTCACGATCGCAAAGCCGTACAAGCACAGCGAACCGAGGCAGGCTTCGAAGGAGGACACGGACGAGTACGTCTCTGCCAACGAGGAGGAAGATAGCGTCGACGGGGAGTGAGATTTATTCAAGTGATCTTGCATTGATTAGTGGCCTAGAAATTGGTGATAATATAACTGTCTAATAGCAAAGCGAACTTTTGACTCGCCTATCGGATGCGATACAAAGAAAATAAAGGTCAAGAACATGACGATAGGAAATTCATTAATAACAAACGGTAGCTTTTTTTAAACTAGGATCCTTGCATGCATTGGCGCGGTAGCTGTAATCGCGCGAGGAATACAGTGGGACCATGTTCTATCATGTGAAGAACTAACTTTCTTCTTTCCGTTTTGCACAGCTCTCGAACATTGTTTTCCTCATCCTCATTGAACCACCCTAATCTTCCCTATTTTTTGATTAAAGGAGAAGAAGCTAGCTTAATAGCTTCGCGATACAAGTCGCTGTTGACTAATTTTTTAATTAAGAAGGCTTAAGAACAAGGGGGTTCCTTCTTAGTTCGTTCACGAAACGGACCAAGGAGTTCTAGACCGTGGAAGATCGTATCGAAAAAAGCGAGCGTGTTATAATAAGGCGAATAGCACTCTGATTAACAGTTGCCACGTGGTTAAGCGTGTGATATATCGCGTGCATTTAATTTTGTTTGGCTAGTCTAAAAGGATTTTTGTGGGGTTTTACCGCTGTATATTGATCATAACATCGCGTAAATTTCAGTAACGGGGCGAGAAGAAGGGCGTGTGTTCGTATTTCTAACACCAAGAAGGAAAGACTATCGTAAAGAGTATCGTCTTTTATCCAATCATTCGCGAATAACACTTTTAGGCTAAATTGTATATATTCTCAGTAAATAAGAGCGATATTTATAGGATTAATTTCTGTTAATCTTCCAAGGCTCTAGGGATTGATCATTGAAGTTAAGCCCTTCGAGATCCTTTTTCTTCCTCCCGTTATTTCTTCTTTTTACGAAGAACATTGCATGAGTCGTTTCACTAAGGCCGAATTTGATATTTCCCTCCGTTCTTGCTTTCGAAGAAGCTTTTCCATTTTAATCCTTAGCATTTAACAGTACAGCTTGTGTCTCAAGTTTTTTCTTTTTTTTTTTTTTTTCTAAAAAAAGAGAGAAGAGATTTTAACGAATCGAAGGAGCCTAGGAAAAAGCGGAGATACATTTAGCATTTCAATTAAATCGCTTGGATCGTTTGTAATTCCACGGGAGCGCTAAGGCCGGACCGACGGTTCCGTATTTTTTTTTAAAATTTTTTTTCTTTTTTTTTTTCATCTTTTTGAGCTGCTCCTTATTTACAAGAATCACAACAGATTCGGAAGAGGGAGGAGGAGGAGGAAGTGGGGGAATAAAAGTATAAATCTCACTCTTTTTTCCCTTCTTTATTTTATTGTACAGTACAAGACGTTTTTGTACTGTACTTTATACACACCTACTTCGCGTCTCTGCAGATTCACATTGTCGGTGGGAAATGCAAGCCATCTGCCTTTCCTTTTTTTTTTTTTTTTTTTTTTTTTCTCTCTCTCTCTTTTTTGTTTTCGTCCGTAAGGAAAAGCAAGGATGGGCGGTCGTGGAAAGTGGAGTATGGAAGGGAAGGGAACGGAAAGGAAGGCGAAGGAAGGGAAGGGGGGAGGAGGGTAAAAATTATGCGAAGTCGAAAACAGAATTGATCGAATTTAGCTTTTTTTTTTTTTTTTTTTAATTCTTTTGTGTGATAATTTTTTTGGTCGTCTTTTTGCTTGTAAGACTTGCAAGGATCACAATCAATGCATTCTCTTGCTTGCTTAAGGAAAAACACGCTATTAGACAGCACTAGTTAATATCTGTACTGGTAAGCACTTCTTGAAAACTTCGCGAGGTTTGATTTGCTGTTCTTGTCCGGTGATCATAATTCGTGATCTTCATATCAAACCTTAAAGGTTATAGCCAACGGAATAGCGCGCCGTTTTCGAAATTTCTATAACAAAAGGGTCAACTCTATAAAAGGAATAGACGTGAGACCGTAAACGACATTACTAAAATAAAAAAACAATAGAGAGTTCTTCTTTATCGATCAAATTGATTCAGATAACACCTCGCGCCAATAAACAAGAGTCAGTGATCACTGATCACGGCTTCTTTAACGTTTTTGGATCTTGAATCCTCCCCGACCGCACCGCTTTTCTATCGAGAAAAAAAAAAAATTTTTTTTCTTGTCTCCACGCATCTCAATTTCTTTTTTACCGTCCTTCTATCTTTGATGATTTATACTTACCTGTGTGAGCGCACGTAGCGAGAGTATAAATCCCTATCAGCGTAGTCATTTGGATAGCTGATAGGAGAATCTCGAACAGGAAGGCAGTAGTAAACCGGCAGTAATTCGAGTAAAGCAGAAAGTAGCAGTATATTAACATTCAGTTATAAACCCTAACACCCTTGCAAACAAACGGATGCTATGCATGTCAGGCTTACGAACGCAGCAAGCCAGCGTGAACGGCGTCTGGAAGGGAAACCCTAATTTGAATCTTATAACGCTCGAGATGGGGTTGATCATATGAGCATCAAACAGAAGAACACCAAAATGCTTCTTTCTTTCCTTTTTAAATTACGTATTGCGCTCGCTATATTTTTAATCTTCCCTTCTTTGTTCTTTCTGAACGGCATCTCTTTTATCCAAGATCGCTGCTAGGCGCCAATCCTGGACAACAGCATCTCTCAAATTGTTTAAATAAGATCGGATAGTCGTTTCTGACATATATTTTAGCCTCACTTTCCCCGAGCCTTTATTTTTTTTTTCTCTTCCAACGGCCGGTGGACGTTGTATAGCTATAACGGCTAGTAGATGGCTTTTTCGTTCCGTCAACGTGCCAACAAGAGGAGGCCCTCAATGGCATGGAATTGCCGCGGGCTGCCATCTTAGGATACCTGTACCACTCGAGCAGATTGGTTGGAAAGAAATATTTGACAGGCACGGACGTATATAGAAGGTAGCTTTGAGTAGACGCGGTGGTACTTGCTATAGTGTTGTTGCTGGCTCAGGCAAGAGCGCCTTAGAGAGCAACGCTGTTCAGTGCTGTCTGCTGGCAGAGGAAACTGATCACGCCGGTAAGACGTATCGGTTATTGAGTAATTTACCGGCGGAGAAAAGAGAGACATCGTGGGTAAAAGAGGGAGGAAAGGAAACGGCCGGCGAGGAGACATGACGGCGATGGTGACGATTTACCTGTACATCTTTTCTCTGAACGAGCGAATGATCTGGTCCTCTTCAATCGTATCTGAACGGAACCAACCGGCATATTGAAAAGGTATGTACATTGACAACACTTCGTCTGCATGTGTATGTATAGGTACAGTAAATACATGGGGTGTCCTCCGCAAGGTATTCAATAAAAATAAAAAAAAGGAAAGGGAAAATACAATCTGGAAAAGCATGTGAGGATCAAAGAACTTTTTTTTTTTTTCGATTTTGAATGAATAGGAAAACGTACAGACTCACCTCCGCTCTGTCGTCGTCTCTCAATTATTCGTGGACCAGACGTATATTATTCTCTGTAGGGCTGTCCAATACGCCGTCCGAGACCTCACCAGTATATGTGAACTAGATTTCGAATTGATAGATCCTAGTTCTATTGCGGGTGCGCTGTGCTGAGACTTTTTTTTCCTTTTCTTTTTTTTTTCCGCTTCGATTGATTATTCCTTTTTAAGAGGCAACGTCGCTCTTTCCCCACTTTGTCGTTGGCGCGAATACTGCTAGCAGGTGGAACCGTGGAAGACAATTATTATTAGTCAGTATTATTACTAGTGTTATTATTGCTATATATTTTTCGGCAACGCTCACCCACCCTTTACTAGGCTTTGCTTTCGTATTCTCGCCTGTTCATTTAATTTAAATACTTGCAGTATGCATACGCAGTACTAGCGATAGCGAGTTGTCGAATGTATCTTTTTTAGCGCTGGGATCCCTTCTCATTAGCAGTATTTCTTGCCCATCCCCCACGAAGTAATATATAACCTATTGTCCTGCGAAGTATATACTGTTAGGAAAAATTCTATATATCTTTCTCACACCCTGCGCTCCTCGGTATCCTTAGGGTGAAAAAGGAGAAGGGAAAAAAGTACCAATGTGGTTGTAGTTGGGTGTTAAGTTTTGGACGCCATCGAGTTAGGTAGGGGAAAAAAAAAGAAAAAAAGAAAGGAAAGAGAGAGGAGAGGGTCAATAGAATTTTTGTCTTGGTCCTTTCCTTATTAAAAAAAAATTTTTTATCCCGCCCTACCGTCCTTTTTTTTTTTTTTTTTTCATTCCATTTTTCTCCATTTGTCATTCGATTTTGTCTTGGGATTTTCTCACCATCGAATTCTCTAGACATCTTTTCTTCTGATCGAACTCCTATTCCTTTGTGATAGTTTATTTTTGATCGTAAGGTGGATCAGGATCTCACAAACCTTCGGTTTCTTCTATCTTCGTGGTTCCTCTTGTTTTCTTGCCAATTTTCTCAAACCGATTCTCCCCCAAATCTTAAAAAAACTCGGCCTGCTTCTCGAGCGCTGTCCGCTCGGGTTTTTTTTTTTTTTTTTCCCTTTGCACCCGTAATATATCATCTCCCGTTCTCGATCCCAAGGCCAGGATCTCGGAAAGCTCTAAGCTTAGACCGACTCGTGTCGTTGTACCCTGAAAGCAGAAGCCCTTTACTTGAATTTGCGGCACTCGCCACCCTTAGTTCCATAGGACCCTACCCAATTGATCTCGCGTTTCTTGTTTGGATAAATTTTCTTTGTTCTGTTTTTTTTTTGTGTTGCATTCAAAGTAACAAATGAGTGGTCGAGACCTGATTGCAGGTGCCGGTGGGTATGGTCGCCCTATGAGCTCTGCGGCCAGGATGGCTGCCATGAAAGCTCGTTTTAACCTTCATCCACCAATGCGATGCTTTCTAGTCTAGGAGCCGGTGGAGGAACCCAGGAGTACAACTTTGCTGCCTTCGATAACCTTCTCAACGCGATAACGGCTGGTTCGAGGGCCTCGATAAATTGTCGGATCAGTCGTCGGCCAGGCGGAAACTCTCGGAGGAGGATGGCAGCGAGGAGCAGGAGCGTGTGCACAAGGTTCCCGCCTAGGGAAGCAAAGCCAACGGGACGTGGTTATGGACGACGCACCGCAGGCACCGGCCGTCGCCGAGATCAAATTGGAGAGCAAGAATAGCGAAGGTGGTGCCGACGACGGCTGCAGCGCTGATTCCGTGGAGAGGATACGCCCCGCGACGCCGCCAAACCTCTTCCACAGTAACGAACCCACTCCGAGGACGAGGACCACGAAATGACAACGGCAGCACACCCGACGTCTCCTCCTGCGAGGAGGATGGAAGATCTCGACATACACACCCCACCGGTCGGACCGGTTGCCACTTCGAGGGCGGCAAATCCCCCACCGCGCTGACGACGCCAACGCGAATCCCTCGTCGACACCTTTCCTGGATCCGCTGGAAAGAATGCGGTCCCCCCTCACAACCGCAACCTCGAACGTCACCCTCCCTCCAACGCCCCATCCTATCGAACCCGTGCCATCAGCGGACGAGAAATGTTTTATTGCGGTAAAAGCAGAGAACATTGATACTCAGCAGCCACCGGTTATGTCCCCGCCAACGCCGATGTCCGAAGCAAACACCGTCGTATCGCAATCGGCGAAAGAACCCAGTGTGATCTCCTCGAGCGCGAGCATAAAGAAAAGGCCGAAACTCTCTTCGAGAAGGACCATCCTGGACTCCCTGATGGAGAAGAAAGCCCGCAATCCGATATACTACGACGGGGAGGCCCAAAAGTTCTTCCACGACCTAGTCTTAGAGATGTCGCAGCAAATACAGGCCGTCAAGAAGGAACGGCGGATGGTGATGTTCGCCAAAGACCCAGCATGCTCCAACGCGCGGATAAGTTCGACAAGACCCTCCAAGCGTGCCTCAAAATCGTCGAAACGGGCAGCTTCAAATGGCTAAAGGGGCGCCCGGATTGGAAGGAAATCAAGGAGATGAAGACAAACTTGCGCAGGCCAGGAAAGAAGCCGAGGACTTCAAGAAGAGTGGCTGGCTTCCCGGTGGTGACGATGATAGCACGGAGGATGACGACGACGATGAATCTGTAGATCTTGAGATATAATATTTTCTTTTGGAGCCGGGGAAAATGGTACATTATACGTGATAACGTTTTTTTTTTTTTTTTTTTTTTTTTTCGTTTTCCAGGATTAGTTTGCATATGAAAACCTTTCTTTTTCTTTTCTTTTCTTTTCTTTTCTTTTTTTTTAACAAAATTTCCCAATATCAGAGCATTTGGCGTCCCAGCTTACTTACCAGCATTTCTTAAAAGGCATATCTCTCTCTTGTTAGTTTTATTTCATGATTTCTTATCCTGTCGTTAATTTAGCTACTTGGTTGTCGTACGAATCAGTTACTCTCTTTTCAAGTTCATTCTTTCTTTATGGACCTCCAAACCATTGTGGATTATTGGCAAGGAAGTCTTCAAAGCGGGTGTTTCTACTCTTCTCCACCTTTTGTAACAAGCGATTGCTTTGCTCATAAATATCCTTCCACCAAAAAGATTAATGAAAAGAACTCAACACCAGCATAGACAAGAGGATAACGTACCCGTGACAGAATTGGAGAAGGGGGTCAAGACCTGGAAGTCATACATTTAGAAAGCGTGATCTCTTTGGATAGAAGTAGCTATCGCGAGGTGAAGGTGCTGGCTGAATGAAGTAGAGGTATTTGGTTTGTCGAATTGGTGATGGGAGAGAAAAAGACGAGACAGCCCACTACTATATATCTATATTTACCTAAGTATTTCCCCTACAATTGCATTATTTATTATTATCATAGCTATTATTTTATTTACCGCTACTACCAAATCCTACTTTTTTAGGATCGCATATTAACCATATAATAACTGGAAGACGTCTCAGCAATTCTTCTATATATTACATACTTAACGATAGCACTTGACAATAATTTACAAACGAACTAGTAGTTGAGAAATACTCTTTCTCTTCGAACTAATCAAGCTTCCCGCCCAGGTATTCTACATTGCATTTTACTTTCTCCGTGTTGGCGTCTTCTTCACGCCTGCTGAGCCCGTCGTCTGTTGAATTGGAAATTCGAAAAGATATATCCATCTCACAGTATCCTCCCATGCTTCGGGGTACGGGAGGGCACCTCGGCGTGTCACCCTTGTGGACGAACCGGAATTGAGTATCGCCGCCAGGAGCGGACGCGGTAGAGGGCATATTCGATATCTAGGGTAAGGTATTAGAAGAGAAGGAAGAGAAATAAGAGAGGGGTACATACGTATTGGATATTCCGGCCAAGTTACTTTCATACCACAGCCGTAGGAATCTTCGCTGACCGGTTCCAAGGGTGGCGTCATTTCGAGCATGGCAGCGATATCAGACTCGCTCCGGCGCCTAGACTTGGCGTCCACGGGAACGTCTAGCATACCAATCGTCCCGTGGGTGTGATGGTGATAGTGGCGGTGGTGGCGCTTCTCCACGCGGTATGGCCGAGAGTTTCTGGCAGCTTCCCTTGAGGGGGATGGTGGTGGTGAGCAGCGCGGACGGGGAACTTCTTCGATATGCAGAAGGGCTTGCGGCCGGGAGCAAGGGAAGATCCTGATCTTCACGTACTCCATCCTGGTGCTGGCGCCGTGGTTAGTGGGATCGTCCGCTCGAAGCCCTTGCGGCTTGGTCTTGACATCGTTTGACATCGTTCTGTGTTTCGGGACGGCTTCGGACGGGGGTGGCGGAAGCGGAGCGGCGCGGATGAAAGCGTCTGCCGACCTGGAGTCGGAAAGATACCTCCGCCCAACCTCCTTGAGGCGCTCCCTGGTGTACAAAACCGGCAGCTGACCCAGGCGCATGGGGTGTAAAGGGTTTGGGATAAGGTCGTCACTTCTGGTTCGTGCAAGACAGGGTACGCGGCCGGCGACCTTGTTGGTTCGCCTTCAGAGCTACCACCGTCCCAGGAGGCGTACTGGCTGCCGAAGTCGATCTGCAGAGGGCAGACTTGACGAGGGAGAGCGGGAGGAGGCTCGACCGGGCGACGTCGTGCCGAAGCTGGTTTGCAGGCTCAAGCGCCGGCGGCGCCCACCTCGCGACGGAAGAGTGAGCGCGTGCGACGGTGGCTCGGTACGGCTGTCGAAGAAGTCTCGGGTAAGGGTCATCGTCGGCTATCGATGGACATCATCTCCAGCGCCGCAGTCACGGCCGGCGTGGGAGACGTGCCTTGTTCCTTAGCTTGCGGGGGAAGACTTCTCGCCGCTGAACCGCAGCTGCGGATCTGGGCATGCGAACCGGCTTCCAGACCGAGCATGAACGGGATTGAGGCGCCGCGAGGCGATATTTTGGCTTCCTTGGTCTTGTCTTCAAGCATGGAGCTTCTTTTCGGATGCTCCTGCCGTGGAGTTCTAGGCTACGGCTGCCTGGGTGCTTTTTTGCTGTCCGAGGTCATTGGGCTTTGTATGCAAGAGCTCATGCGGTGTGGAACAATGATTCAAAGGGACAAGCTAATTGAAAAAAAGTTGGCTGGTATCACGAATCGAAGGGAAACATCCAAACCCAAGGGGGGGAGAACGCCATAGTTATATCCTATCAGTGGCAACATGTGAGCGTTTTCCTAAATATGACGTGCAAATCAGAGCTAAAGCTTTCAACAAGGAAAGAATGCGGATCCTAGGGACAACGAAGGGAAGCTTCGGATTATTGAATATCTGATGAACAAGTAAAAGAAAGAAGACCAATTGCAACAACAACAACAACAACAACAACAACAACAACAACAACGGGAGAATAAAGGCTCACAAAGCGAGAACCGGTCAAAGGCGGCTTACCGATGGGGCAAGGCTTGCAGGGAACGGCGCTCATGATGGTTAAGTGTTGCAACGTATCGTTGATCGGATCAATTAGCACACGCTTTGAAGTTGAGCTAACGTTGAGCTGCTTTTAGTTTCATTTTCCGGTTCAATTCTGCGAACCAGCAGGTGATGAAATGTATGGAGCTAAATCTACCATGTTGCCCCAGAATACCCATATCAATGGAGATCAGATGGTACCCAAAGTTTCGGGTTGCTGATTTCTCGCTCGGCTGCGCCCAGCGGAAGGGAAATGAGGTAGAATAGTACCCACTAAAGGTCACTAACGAACCACTAATTGGAGAAAGCAGGCTGTCGTTCAGAATAGCAGCGCGGTAGTTCATACGTTTCGCGTAAGTCTTTCTTTTTTTCCTGTTAGAACAAAGAGGAACACCAGGCACTTAGCGTCAGGTAGTATTTTCTCTTCGAAACTTACTAATAATGATAGTCATTTCAGGTAGTTGCCGTTGGCTTTCATAAAAGTCCTTTTCTTTCCAACGACCTGGTGCTTTGAAAACACAACGCCTGTCCGTCGGCGGCTATCACCTGGCCGTCTGCGCCGTAAATGCACGAATTCATTGTTCAATGAGATAAAGGCGCCTGCTAAGCACCAAAAAGGAAAGGCAAAGGAGCAAATGTAGGTTAAACTCGTCCTGTACAGTCGGGCAGCGTTATCATTGTTGTTTCGCGAACACCGAACAGCCTTTTTACCCACAGGAAAGAAAAAGAAAAAGGTCGTGAAACCCCGCTCAATGAGAACAAAGAGAAAACTTTTTTTTTTTTGCCAGCAGTGCTAATTACTGTTTGGTAGATGGTAATTTATCGCTTTTCCTTTGTTGAAAAACAATCGAGCTGCGGGATAAGAATCGTCCGAGTCCACTAAGAGCTCTCCCTCTTTACGAGAAAAAAAAAAAAAAAAAAAAAACCGGAACTGAAAAAGAAAGAAAGTGGAGGTTTCGATGAGAAGAGGTCAGGATTATCGTGTCAAGGTTAGGAGCAGTTTTCAAGACGCGCGAGTTATATGTTCTTGTGTTTCGGTGTCCAAGGTGGTCTAACAATGCTAGCTGCACGATCGGTGATAGGACTATCTTCCATTAGATATAGCTCGAAAATTCCTCGAAACACCAGAGCCAGAGCTAATTGCTCAGATAAAATGGGAGACGACTTGAATCACTACGAGGCGGACTATTGTCAATAATGTGCAGTAGTATACTAACCAGTTTCGTTCAACCTTAAGCGAGAATGCTTAGTGCAAAAGGCTACTACGGCCTCATCTCACAACGATGAGGCATCGAGGCATCAGGCTGTGATGGACAATTCTTTTTCGTAACAAAGAGACGGCAGAAATGGGGGGAATATAAGGAGGTATCACAATAAAAAAAAGTATGTACTACGATAACACTACCCATTCGTCCAGATTCCAGGGGAGATACCACGTCCCTGGCCTGATATATACAAAGAACATCGGATGATCTCCCAGTTGAACCTCGCTTCGTTTCAATGCCAAAGAAAACATCGGGGCGTGATTTCTTATGCATCCTCCCGTCGGTTCAAGGCGGTTAAGGCAATTTCATCGCTTCACTCCGTGTGTAACTATCGTGAAGGCCTTTGAGAAGAATGAAGAACTAGCAGGAATAAGAGACGATGATTTTATTTTATTTATTTTATTTTATTTTATCTTATCTTATCCTTTCCGTCCTGTCTTTCAATTTTAATTCGTGCGGAGAAGTAACGGAGGTTGATTGAGCTCCCCCTTCGAATTGCTGTAAGATACGGAGGATACTCAAGTCTCTTCCGTAAACGACCCGTGACGCACCTGCTATTACTATTTCCCTCGCTTTTCTGCTGGAAACAGCTCATCTATTCCTTTACTTTATTCAATTCCCGTTATATACAGTGATTGGGCAGCACACCCCTTTATAATTATTTAGGCTTTTTCCCACCCCTCAGAGATCTCATCCGTTTTCTTCTTCTTCATCGTCTTCCCTTTATCTCAACCACCTTTCGAGCACCTCGATTCATCCTCTTCATCATCATACGGTTCCCCCGAATCCGTGGTCTTCGGTGCTATCATCCTCCCATTCTCGTTTTCTCTGCTCCGGAGCAAAGTTTACGATTCCTGATATATATCGCTTAGATCTACTCTCTCTCTCGCATGCGGCTCTTCTCAGAACATAAATGCACTCTCCACGATCGCTGGTTGAACGACGAACAATCCCCATCGCCTCGGAAGAAGAAGGACGCAAAGATTTTACAATAAAAATAAAGACGCTATCTCGAGCCAAGGGGACAAAAAGAGGAGAAATTGTACCACTTCCCGCAACCGCACTGAAATAGTGTTAGCTGGTCTCTCGGAGGTAAAGATATTTTTGGAATTGGAACATTCTTCCTCTTGCACGCCTTCCTTCGCCAAAACCCCTTTTTATTGCTATATAAATCCATCTCAGCGACTTTTACTTATCAGTTAGAGGTTGATCTGCTCTATCTTTTTTTTTTTTAACGACATCCTTTCTGAAACGGACTTTGGCCCTCGGTTTTCTGTGCTCTCTTTTTTTATCGTTTCGCGCCGTTTCTTATTCTTTGTTTGCCTTTCTTACTACATTTTCCTGCAATTCTTTCTCATATGTCAGTCTCGCCCCGTGCGTTGCGACGGAGCCTCCCGCATCACCCTCGCTTCCTTTCCTGAGGAACGCGTCGCTCTCTCTACCGGCCCTGGCCACAACTGAACCTTTCGTTCAACAACAGCAGCCGCAACAGCCGTTCCAGACGAAACCCCATTCCTTCCTATATCGGGGACCAGCCGTGCCCTCCACACCCATTTTCGCAACGTCATTTCCCAATGAGTTCAACAACTACTAGGATTGAGTTCTTATGCGTCATCACCAGAGCTTCTGTCTCGAATGGTGCCTCCTGCTGCGGGGGGGAGGGTTCCTGTGCGCCTAGCAAAGATTTCCTTTTTTTTTATATTTGCGTTCGCAAGAATTGCCGAAGGGATTTTAAAAAAATGTCAAAAAAAAAAAAAAAAGAAATATACTTCAAGTAGTGCTAATTATTTTGCTGCAAAAAACCTAGAGACCCGACGACGCTTCAATTTTATATTCCCCCTACGCCTCCCTCAGCTTACAAGCATAAATCGTTATATCTAAACTTTGTGGTCCAAGAGAGCTTCTACAGGAAGCTGATCACCGGCCAGCCCTCACCTTCAATGAAACCGGCTTGGAATGCGACGTGGACGAAAGGCTGCGATCCGCCTTGACCATGACGAAGCGGCGGCAGAAGAGCCTGGGCACGAGGGTAAAGCACTTGTCAAATGACAAGGAAAGGAGAAGCTGCGCGGGTTGCGAACAAGTCCGCAGAGCACAGGCATCAATCAGGTACGGCCCGGCGCTCCCCTCGGCAGGACCGGAACTGCTTGCGCCTTTCAATCCGCAGCCGCAGCAGCAGCAGCAGCAGCAGCTTCCCCCTCTGGGTCTCCGCAGGGCGAACTCGGCGGGGCCAAAAACGCCGCGGCGCAGGGCTGCGTGGCCAACGTCGCCATCGGCAAGATATTCAGGGCAGCCCACCAAACCCTTACCAGCCCTCCAGGCGGAGGATGAGCGAGCGGCTGGAAATACTCGCAGGCGCGAGAATCGTCGGCCTAGCCGCAGAAGAAATGTTCGGACTCAGGCGCGAGCCTCCCCAATTGAGCTCGATATCGACGGCGACGTCATGATGTAATTCTGATTTCTCAATAAGAGAAATCGGGACCAGAGGGGGTAAAAATGTTTTCTGAAATCTATAGGTTGTATCTATTCGCACTCTGGTTTACTTCTGGCTCGGAATTCTTTTTTTGCTTTTTTAGGCGAGTTGGCGTTTCTCGGTGCTTTACTTAACGAAGGTAACGACTTTAAACTATGGACCTTATCTCGATCACTCAGTGCTATTTATCGGCGCTGGTGCCGCAGGATAGATCCACTAACTAATTGTGCATTCCAGTTATTTTACTAATTTCATTCCTCTCTGTAATGGCAAACGCCTACTAACTTGTGGTTTTCTGTTTTTACCGTTTCCTATTTCCCGTTTGTTATACGTCAACGATTCTTTAGTTCCCTTGTTTCACCTTGCAATCGCTCCCATATTGAATTAAAAGAAAGAAAAGATAGAAAAAAAAAAAAAAAAAAATAAATAAAGAAAAATAAAGAAAAATATAACTAAAGAACAAATCAAATAAGAAAAAAAAAAAAAAATTATGTAGCTTATAAAAGAACAAGGAAAAAAAAAAAAAAAAAAAAAAATCCAATATAACTAAGTTTCAAGACGAAAATTTTAAATAATACAAGAACAGAACAATATCGCTAATGAATCGAAAGCGCAGGATTATAGGGAGCAATCTTCAGGAACTAACTTTTATTATCGCTACTCAAACCCCCCCCCACTCATATTCAC
>AZLU01000065.1:148048-173693 GCA_002224055.1 Pezizomycotina sp. ARF18 | reverse complement strand
AAAAAAAAAAAAAAAAAAAAAAAGGAACAGCAACAACGGCCGGATTGACGCATTAAAACTGAAGGTGCATCAGGGGAACAAGGTCTTTTTTGAACGTTTGCACACCTTGATGCAGAGCAAACTATTCGGAGATTCCAGTAGATTCTTCATTTTTTTTTTTGGATGATAGAGCAGGAGCTTGCCTGTTCAGAGTGGCGACAGACGGAAGAGCCTAATGAGCTTGACTGAGGACCGTCTTCTTGTTAAGTACCCCAGGGGGTTGGAGTATACTTCGGCGTAAGCAACAATCCCCCTAGCTTTCTCGAAGTCTTGAAGCCGATTTACTGGACGTTTATCTATTCAAACATCTTTCTCTTTAGACCCAATCTGGTTCAAGCATTACCTTCGCTCCCGGGAGGTATTTCACCTTCTGCTCCATACTATCTCGCCGCTTCAATGAGCCGTTGTGGAGCTTTGATCTCGTGGCCTATACCTACTAGCTCAAAACATTATAGACTGAGGAATGGGGCAACAAGTAACCAAAGAGAAAGAAGATGGGAAAAGACAAGATTGCACATTGGAATATCTACTTGATAGCTGTTATAATAAGGCGGATGCTTATGTAGATCGAGGTCGTCATAGAGTATAGTTCAACGTTTCTCGCAGCTGCAATGAGTGGAAACAGTTACCAACCTGTCCTGGATTAGGCAGCTTCGCTGCAGGAACGCCAACTTGAGAAATAGAATGAAAATACCACCCTTGGGGCTTTTCCATCCGGAAGGATGCCAAAGACATTACCGGTTTCTTGCAGAGCTTATTTTCCTTCTCGTTTTCTCCCCTTTTCTCGCTTTATTCCCAAACTCGACGAAGGAAGTGAAGTGTAACCAAGGCTAACGCTTGCGAGCCTGTCCGGAGGTTTAGGTGTGCTGCGGCCGTCCCGTGCAATAATGCCACAGGTCCCAAAGGCAAATAAATATATGCGCACTTATGTCCGAAAGCACCTCTTCTATTTATTTCGCAATATCATGGAAAAAGTCAGGGAAGAACGGGATGATCACGCCAAAGGAATAAGGTCTGTCTACGATTTTCCATGAGACCGTCAGACTGTATTACAGTGACGATTCCTGAGGATATGTTTAGTCTCTCGCCATCTCATACGCCGGGCCCTGTCTCCGCTTTTAAAACAGGCAAAGCCTGTCGTAACGTTTAGTAAGTGGTTTGGTTAGCGAGTGAGTAGGCCCAAAAAAAAAATGTTGCGACATTACCACCTGGTAAATGGCAAACGAGAATTCGAGACAATTTCAGGAGAAAAAGAAAAAAAAATTAAGGTGGTAAACCTGTCCTTGCGCCTCCAGATCAGTAATGTTTCAGACTACGACATGCACCGATATAACGAAAGTTTCGGAAGGAGAACACTCCGTCGCAGGATATAGATATATATTATTTTTTTTCTCCTTTTCAACCGTTGTAGATCAGCTGTGTATCGCCAGCATTTTCCAATCTCATGAGCCCCGTAAGGCTTGTAGGTTATACCTTGTCCCTTGCGCGCTTGTGTTACGATGATACGGCGCTATCGCTGATAAACTCAAGAATTCTGGACCAAATTTCAGAAACATAATCAGCTGCAAAAAAAAAAAAAAAGACATTTTTTGAGAGCTCCCTAAATTGTCTTCAAGGCGGTAGATAACCAAACATAGAAAGTAAAAAGGATATACCTACCTTGCTGGATGATTGGCTTTGAAATCGGGGGTTCCGTTTCTTTCTGAATAAGATCCCGTCGCATAGCAAGCTTACGCCGTGAACTTTCTGATTACTTTGTTTTTTCTACTTGCTTATAGCTAAATTGCGATGATGAATTCTGCACCCTCCTAAAGAACGTCTCCCCAAAACGATGCTTTGGGACCCTGGTCAGTCTTCCTACAAATGCCGACGCTGAAGCTGCGGGTGACCCGCGAAGTAGACGGCTATATATCGTGCCCTTATATTACCGTACCACCGTCGACCCAACGAGGCCGAACTCGCCCGCGCGGTGATGGCCAGTTATCCCGGTAGGCTATACCTAAAGACTTACCGTTTTGTGACGTGTGTTCTTTTGTCGTGATGGTCGCCGATTGCGGGCTGCTCCTGAACTTAAGTATTCAGTCTATTGCGAATTCTTGACCACTCAAGCTCCTCTTCCAGGCGGGACGAGTTTCATGTAGAAAGAAAATCGAGCTCAGCACACCGCCGAATATCTGCATGAGGCGCAGCCCCGCCCCTTTTCGTATCCATTGTTATTACCTGTAAATTTCTTATAAATTGTTCGTTAATCAGGCTTGAAGAGTTTGATGTGATCGAACCTGGAGCATGGACAAGGGATATCTCCTCGCCGACATCTTGCCAATCAAGTCTCTCCAAAATAAATAGCCGCCCAGAGGCAAGAGAGGGAGAGGTGTGCTTGTGCTTGTGCTTGTGCTTGTGCTTGTGCTTGTGGTGGGCACAACAGGGCCTGGACTGGCAGGTAGGTTTCTGCGATTAGCAAATCCACAATGCCGGGTAGAGAAGAGACTTTTTTTTTCCCTTTCCTTCTGAACGGTTGCGCAATCGGGACTGCTTCTGCTTACCTGCCCATCCCCTGGCACTTTTCTACGTTGAGAATGTGAACGAAAATTTTTTTTTTTTTTTTTTTTTTTTTTTAAAAAAAAGCCCAGTGTGACGAGGGTTTAGGAATATTCCATAGAATGTTCTCCCGCCTAAAACTAACGACAAGGGCCCAAGATCCATCTTTCCAGAAGGTGGTATCCACCATGTCTAGGAGAATTTGAGAAAAACGGATAGCCCGCATAGTAAGTAATACGGCACCCTGGGTGGATGTCAATCCACCATCGGGAATTAATATTATACATCGTATCGTCGATCCACAGCAGCCCTGGCTGTGCTAATTAGTTGTGTGCTGTTTTAATATTAAAAAGAAATGACAAGGAGAGGAGAGGAATTACCGAGGCGAATCGTTTTTCGATACCACGCTGAGAGCAACAGATGAATTGACGATACCATCGATATTCTCAATCGCCACCTCGATTATAGCGATAGTATAATCGATATATATAATAATAATACTATTATATAATCGAAGATCGGGCCGTTCCTCTCCTGGGCTGGATATTTTGGTCTTCCTCAGGGATCCCAGTGAAAAGAGCCGCACACACACCACACCCCCACAGGCCGAGACTACTGAAACAATTTTAGACAGCGTGCGTAGTTAGTGGTCGATAGGGCAATAAATCCTGCCGAAATGAGGTAGAAAAAAAGCTAGGAACGAACTTCTGCACGTAAATCTAAATATAAAACAAAATTAATCTTTATTGATTCTCTCGAATGACTATCGCGGGAAGACATGGGTGCGAGAAAGATTTTGGGTACGAAACTAAGCCTTGCGATTTATCTCCTTAATAATAAAATGCGAAAAAAAAAAAAAAATATCGCTGTTGGCAGCACCAGCTTCCAATTTGGTCATTACGGTGTCGAATGACGTTACAATACCTCGACCGTCAACCGGGTTCGAAGGGAAGCGAGTGAGGCTTTGCTCGAGGGAAGCACATAACGAGTAGATCACCTGTTCCAATTGGCAAGAAAAGACGAACGACTCTTGTAGGTAAAATTGACATGCTTCGAACGAAAAAATATATCTCTTCTAGATTGAAAGGCGGGCAGGGGTGTGTAATACTAACCATTTTACCCTACCCAGTGCATCCTTTCAGCCCACGCGACATAGACGGTTATGACTCCTACATTCAGATCCAGGAGAGATCGTTCGCCTTCTCCATTAGAGCCAAATGCTCGGTGGCCGGACAAAAAATCCTATCTTGGAGGGACTTGTCGATATTTATTGCTACTTCTGAGAGAAGTACACGCTAGTTAAAAGTGATGATTAGTAAAACTTATTCGAAAGAGACTGTTATGGAGTGCAATGGACTGATTTCTTATAAAGTTATCTGTTCCTAACAAATTTAATTCCCTTTTTCTTTTTTTTTTTTCTTTTTTTTTTTTTTTGGTTCTCGTTACACGAAAGTAAAATAATAAAATAAATAATAATAATAATAATAATAATAATAGTAGTAATAATAATAATAATAAAAATAATAGTAAAATAAAATAACAATTCCCCTCCTCGCTCCCCTTCCTTCCTTTTTCTTTTTCACGTTCGTTAAACGCACAGGCCGCGGCAATTTTTTTTTTTTTTTTTTTTTTTTTTTACATATCTCCCCGACGCGAATTGCCCTTTCTTTATTATATATATAAAAAAGATAAAAAGAATGTTTTATTAACTTATTATTATTCCTCTAATAAAATCTTTTTAGTTTTTAGGCAGTAAGCGACGTTGATAGAATGAATCCTATAGTCGCTGTCCAAACAGATTGTTCTAATAATAAAAACACCTACGCTCAGAAACTACTAGTACCTGGGTATTTGCCAAAGACGACTAACCACCTTCCATACACGAGTGAGAAACACTTACTTAGCTACACCTATCTTCATTTGCGCTTGGATCTTCCTTTCGAGAGCATCCGAGGAAGGTACCGTGTAGCGATTCTCACCCAAGCTCATAAACGCCTCGAAAAGCCTCAGAAGGCCAGCAAGAGAAATAAAAAGATGTCTGACCAGTGCATGAACGCTGCCCTACATTTGTATTGAGCTCCCTTAACCAGGCTTCTTTTTCTCTGGCAAGGGTTTGCAAAAGCTTGACGTCCCAGGGTTCCATGACCGGCCACAGCGCTTGCGCCATTCTATTGCGGCAATTTCTTTGTTAGGACTGGGGAACACTATTATTCAACAGGATGCATATAGGAAAAACAGCGGGAAAACGACTGACCGACTAGTGGGATTGCTTATCCTTTTAGGTATGTGCAAAACGAAAATCTTCCGGGGAATTTTCAAACGAAAAAAAAAAAAAAAAAAAAAACCTATATTATGGCAATTTCTCTAATCACGGCGTTAACGACTGTAAACGTCCCACCATATTAACCGCAGACGCCAATCCTTGGGGATCCCCTTTGCGGGTTGAAATAAAAAAAAAAAGTACTATCTCCACAAGGCTGCTAGCTGCTTCGGAGTAGACAGATCACGGTTAATAGTAATATGGTATTTTTTTTTTTCCCGAGGATGGTCCAGTTCATCTTTCCCATTCTTTTAAATTGATTACTGATGGAGGAAGAGCGAGCCAAAAGAGAGAACCTACACAACACAACACGCTTAGCACTTTCACGAGCAGCAGAGATGTGCGCCCGACAAAATTAGCCTAAGACGTTAGGATGCTAGGTGAAACTGCATCTTTTAATTCCTCTTTTGTAAGTAAATAACCTATGCGCGGCTGCATTCTGCTCTATATTGAGGCGCATCACCATAATACTGCAATCCCAAACTTTCGATGTCATATGATCGCAGACCTTCCTCAAAAACCGAATATTACACAAAAAAATATACCTCTAACATTCATATAGTCCCGACATCACTGGCCTTCCCGTTTTATCACGTTCTATACCCAGTCGACAGAATTTCCCGGGGTAGAGAGGTCCTTTTTTAACGGTCGTAATCTGTCGAACGATAACCATAAGCGACGGCGCGTTTATCCAAATTTTTTTTTTTTTCGCAAATATACTGTGAAAGATAGCGACCAGCCGACCTATTCCGCGTCTTTTCTTCTCTTTCTCTCCGAACAGACCTTTCTTTTCTTTTCTTTTTTCTTCGTTTTCTTTTTCTTTCTGCTCATCCTCTTTCGGGAATAATATAAGTAAGAATTACCCGATTAGCTCGTCGAATATTCCCCCCGGTTGTTTATTATTTGCTTCTTTGAGACTTTTTATTGTTATCATTATTTAAATACCAAGTATATTATTTTATATAAAACAAGTATATTAATTCCTTTTTTACACTACACAGGATACGCTGATAAATGTATCCCCAGATATACAAGAAGTACCAGCCCAACTCCAGAAAGAGCTAGGAGGGAAAAAATGAAGAGGGAACCCTACTGAGATTCTCCACCCACCCTTTCTTCGCTTGATTATTTATTTATTTTTATCGAAAGTGTTTTTCTCACTCACAATCGCTCATTTACATTTTTCTCGACGAAATACTGACAGTTCTTGCTCTATTTCTTTCTAGAAGTCGACGTCTCGGGCGAAAGAAGATCAAATGGAACCAGGTGAACACCACTTTTGGTGACAGTCGCTCCACGAGGGGCCCCGTTCGTGCCCCTGCTTCTTCGTCCAAGCTCTCGTTAATTGGCTGATCTTGACGGGCAAGATCTGCTTGAGAGCCAAGGGTGTGGGCACGCCACTTCTTGTGAAGTTGAAGGCTAGTACGCTTCCCAGACCTTAATGCGGAACCTCCACCCCCCCCCAAAAAAAAAATTCCCTTTCCCAGTTCTGAGATAATTCTTCGTCGCCGAACAGAAATCAATCGTATCCTTTCTATTAGGAAATCCTAAGCCAGGGACCAAAAATAAGGGAAGAAAAAGTGAAAACTGGCCTATAGAAACGATTATTGTTTATAGACCTCTCCTTTTTTTTTACTAGAAGCTTGCAAGGAGGGGCTCTTGACAAAATTTGCGACAACTTTTTTTGAGTCGATATATTTATAAGTATGGGGAAAGAGTTGACGTATCGAACGAACATGTTGGCGATCTCGAAAGCAACTCTAGGCGCATTTTTATCTCTTTTCTATCGAAATCGATGCTGATTTTCTTTCTATTAGTTTATTTTGTCGTTCTTAACATTTCCTCCCTTTTTTTTTCTTTCTTTTTTTTTCCGAAGCAGCAGCTCAGCCGCATGAGAACTTGATTACAGGTTACGAGACAGGGCGCAGAGATGGGGGTGTATTTAAAAAAAAAAAAAAAAAAAAGAACCTGGATTACATGGGATGTCTTAACCTGAGGCGGAGCGTTTTCCTCTATACTTTAAGAATGGTCATCTGTGCCAACTGTCTTTCCTCTGGGGGTTCTTTTCTTCTAGGTCCATACACAGATATACTGCGTAATATCCAATCCGTTTCGCTTCATCTCTCGCCTCCATGTCGCAATGCACATGTCTCTGAAATATCGGGGTCTCTCTCCAGTTCATTGCAATATCTTACTCAGGCTAGTAGTATCGCTTCAAGGGTCCATCTACGTGAAGCCAGAAAGAAAGAAAACCAGACGAGAAATCCGCAGATACAGATAAATAAAACCAAATCACAAGAAATATATATATTTTTTTTAATTTCTTTTTTTTTTTTTTTGTCCCTGGTACCTTTTTTTTTTCACTTTTCGGTGCATCCACGTACTTTTTCCTCTTCTTTTCTTTTCTTCTTCGTACTCGTTTCTTTTTCCTCCTCCTCCTCTTCCTTTTCTTTCTTTTTCTTCTTTTCTATTCATTTTTATTTTCTTTTCCTGAATTTTAAGTCTTGAATATACACAAGTATACTACTGTATATAATATATTCTATTTATTTTATTTTTATTTTATTTCTTCCTCCCCCTCTTTAAACGATATTATAATCATCCCGGTTTCTTTCTTTTTTTCTTTTTTTTTTAAAAAAAAAAAAGAAAAAGGAAAGAAAGGAAAATCTTGTTTAAATCCTTATATATAAATATGTATTCTTTTCCTCTTGTTACACGTTTTCTTTTTTGTGATACTATTAAAATCTACAATACCCTCTTTCCTTCCCCCTTCTTTTCAACCCAGGTCGTTAAAAAGGTTGTCTATGGATTCCCTGTAGTCCTTTTTTATACTATAATGCATTTGTTCATTCTGTGATAGCAGTTTTTTTCTTTTCCTCCCTCTCCTTCTTTTTCATCCTATAATACTCCTTCAGTTCGCTTTCCCTCCCTCTTTCTCTCTCTCTGTCATCTTCTACCTCGCGGGTGCTCAAAGTCTCTATCAGAAAGCATCGCGGGTTTACCGAACAGTTGAGAGACTTCTGGCAAAAAGGCGCAGCTTCCGCAATTTATTATTTTATTATAATTTTTAATATATTATTATTTTATTAATCTTTATTATTTTTCTTTTCTTTTTCTTTTAATATAGATCTTCTTTATATATATATATACATATATATTTCTAGTGTCTTCAGCCTTTCGAGAACCTCTCATGCTCAGTTTATATTACAATAATATTAGCATGTTATAAGTAAAGTAATAAGTAATAATATAATATTATTATTCCTTATTAAAAAAGTATATATATAAGACACATCTCCACGCATTTTTCTTTTCTCTCAATTTACGATTTCACTTTTGTCACCTCTCTTCCTCTTTCTTTTACCTACTTCTTTTCCACGTGTAACATTATCAAGGCCTTTTTCAAATCTCGAAATCGATAAACTCGCAGCCCTAGCAGGCAGTAGCTGAGGCCTTTTTTTTTTTTTTTTTTTTTTTTTTTTCTTGCTATTTTGGAACAATAGACGTATAGGGACTATTGACTTGGTTCTCCTCATGGAGCCATCTGTGGCGGAACATTCGAAGCGGTATGAACTGCTGCCTCACCCGGGGGACCAATGAGGGTAGCGGAGCCTCTGCACCACGAACGATACGACCCGATAATGGACGGCATGTATCGGCACGACGGTCAGGGCTCGGGCAGCTCACGGCGAGGAGCTGGAGATTCAGAGGCGGAAGAGATATGGCCGGCCGCCTGGCGCTAAGGATAAAAGCCTCGCCGGAGGAGGACGAAGGCGCAGATGGAGGAGGATGCGCTGCTGTACGGGGTGCGGCCCGAGGACGACGCGTGGAATTCAATCGGATCAAAACGTAGAAGGTTGGTTAGAAGTTCATCTCTCGGTGAGCTCCATGGTTTCCATGGGCCCGTCTTCACTACTCCGAGTGCTCATACCCCTCACAGTCCTCCCGCAGGCCACTTCGGACCAGCCGCAGCAGTGGAACCGACACCAGCTGCCGCTGCAAGCACGGCCCCCGGGCTACCAGACGCATCCCGGCATAATGCCGCATCACCCGAAACTTGCCCCAACACCAGCAGCTGCACCATCACCACCACCATCCGCCACCTCAGCTACATCATCATAACACCACTCTCAGCAGCAGCAGCAGCAATATCAGCAACCACCACATTTACAACCGCAACGACACCTTCCCGCTTTACCGTTCCCTCGCAGCATCACCAGCAGCAGCACTGGGGGAGGCGATCTACGTCCCGACGATCGGGAGCAGGCCATCCAATTTCCATAATTTCTCTTGGAACACGTCTCCGATCGAACGCAGAGGCTCGGAGTCCGAAGGCTCAGCGAGCGTGGAATCTTCAAGGGCGTCGCTGGCAACGTCCACGGCGTATTCGACAAGTTCGGACTCCAGGCTCAAGGAGAGCCAGCACGGACAGTATCCTCGCCCGCAGCCGGCTTCCGTGGCTTCGAGGCGGACGACGCCGAGTCTCAAAGACCTGCTCAACGATTCGGATGACGTCGCGCCGACTAATCGCCCTCACCAGCGGAGCGTGACGCTGCAAACGGCAACGGAGTTCGGCCGGCTGAAGGTCGGTGACGAGAGGGACGCGGAGAGATCGCCAACGAGAATATTAGGCACGAGAGGTCAAGGTACTTCTTTGTTCCCCGGGATTCCAATCCAGCCTAATATCATGATACGAATCTAGACGATGCGGGTAAACGACTACTTTCCGCGTGTTAGGAGTTCGGTTCAAAAAAAAAAAAAAATAGGCAGAATTAGTGGAAAATCTAAACTAACAGTTTCCGTCCAGGTTGAAACCTTTGAGTTAGCCTTACGGAGCCAATTTCGCTCGCTCACGCATTTACGGCCGCGTCTCAATCATCGAGTTTAACAGTTTTATATCAAACATTTAATATGCGGCATGACAGAATTTTGTCGCTCGATCACTGTCGCAAAGCATTGCTGCGACAGATCCAACAGAGCTCTTTTTTCAAAAGCGTTCGATTAATTCCCCTTATTTTGGTTGTCTTTTTTTTTTTTTTCTCCTGTCGCATTTGCTTTGACTCACCTTGGAACACGGCGTTTGGTTTGGCACAAGTGTCATTGTTCTCTCTCTCTCTCTCTCTTTTTTTTTTAGTAGCATAAGGTAACGATTTGAAACGGTACAGCTTTACACATAGAAGGCGAAAAAAAAGACGATTTTCTTTGTACTCTCTCTCTTAGTATTTGTTTATTTCTTAATAATGCATTGATAAGTTTTACGACCTGTGGTCTATTGCACCGCTGCTACGACCGGGAGGCTTCTCCTGATATATCCAATAAGAATTGGATTTTTCAAAAATATATATATATCCCGGAATCGAGAGGACGCTTTGTTTCCGAGATTTTTTTATTTTATTTTTAACTCGCGATCGAGTGGTTCATATGGATCGAATATTTTGACAACGAGCTCCACAGTCTAGCATATCGCGCGATGCGCGAGATATCTTTTTTTTTTTTTTTTTTTTTTTTTTTTTTTTAAAAAAAAAAAAAAATAAAAATAAAAATAAAAAAAAATAGCGAACAGTCACGGCGTATCTCGTCATCTGAAACGCTACATAAATTCCAATGTATTTTATATAGATCGCCTCGAAGAATATCGGAGATGTATTACTCAAACGGTCATTTCCTTTGCTTAATCATAATATCTGTGCTGATATTACAAAGTAGTTCCGAGTTACGATTCAATTTGACGTTATAACATATTCGAAACCACGAGGCCGTCACCTCCGGTATCATATAGATGTTGAGAAACTTATGCTTCGATCTTGACAATTCGGGAATTCCTGGAACAACGATAAATTACAATATACTAGACTTTACTTCCATTTCTTTGTTTCCCGGTTTCTTCGAGTATTACCTTTATTCAGTATCTCATCTGGCAAGGATCCTCACCGACTAATGCATGAAACCTAACGCCTTCGAATTCCCATCTGAAATTTGCACTTGCATTTTTTTTCTCCTGTCTCATGAAAGACCAAGATTATCGACACACTTATCATAACATTTAGCGACTCGGTACCATATTCTCCTTGAGCGAGCGTCCCCTTTTTTCTCTTACACTAACCGGCCGCTTTTTGCAACAGCAAATATATTAAGATCCGAACAAAGCAGCACAGTTAAGGTGTCAAATGATACATATTATAAATATATTATAAATATATATCGAACCTCGTGTTTTTTAAATCCTCCAAGGAAGTTTGCGAGAGAGAGATATTCAGATATATTGACAAAGGTTTCGGTAAATAAAAGTATTTTTTTTTTTTGATTGTGGCTTCCTGAATCTCCTAAAGTAGGACCGTGAATTGAACGCCTCCAGAGAGATTTTAACAATATATCGCAAAAAGATTGCCCCCTAAAGCTCAAGCATCTTTCTGACGTAGCGAAGCGGCTTTGATTAAGGTCCGAGCGGACGTTCTTATTAGCGATTCCGAGAAGCTTGGTAAAAAAAAAAAAAAAAAACTGCACATTTAGAGAATTGCGAGTAGTGCAAAGCCTCGAGCCCTTTTGTTTCTGATCTTAATTGTGTCCATATGCCCATGACACGGCTGCCTACTTTTTAAAGTACGTTCATTGTGAAACTCTTAAACTATTATATTTATTTTTTTTGTTTCTTTTGACTTCAATATATAAAGTCCCAAGATTTCGTCAAAGGGGTATATACCTATAATACTATACTTATATATATTGCGCCAAGGGATACGTGCCCTTGTATCACGATAATTGAATAAAAAAAAGTTATATTCCTTTTTTTTTCCCCTTATTCTTAGCCTAATTTCCTCTTTCGCTTTAGCGGATTTAATTTTAAGTGGCACGCTTAAAATTTCCAGTTTCGACGATGGTCTGGCGAGGGATGAATAAGTCTGAAAAAAAAAAAAAAAAAAAAAAAAAACGGTACCGTGCGTGCTTGGAGTGTTGGTTTCTTTTAGGGCTGGTTCGCTCTGGACGTTAGTATATGTGATAAAAGGTTGTAAGTATTCCTGTACCGGATATTCACCTATCTTCCTGGTAAGGACAGTTCTGAAAGGCCAATCAAGAAAATTAGCGTAACCTTGAAGAAAAGGGACCGAGCTAGTAGAAAAAAAAAAAAAAAAAAAAACTTCTTTCTTGGTTTAAAAAAAGGAAAGAAAGGAAGGGAAGGGAGGCCCCGTTGAGAGACCAGTTACCGCTTAACGGGTACCGGTATTTCAGGAGTTAGGGGAAAATAGAGCACTTCGTCGTGATATTTTCCTGAATTCTCGAGATGATCCACTCCAAGAAACTATAGGCCTAGGCCCAGGCTGGGCGGTGGGCTGGCTATCGCTCTGGTGGCGTCCTATTTTCCTAAAGGTGCTTTGGAGACTTTGCTTAGTATCACCACCAAATTGCAATAAAAAATAGTTTCTTCCAATCACGCAGGGTGAATTTTTCACCGCTAGTCGGACTCGTAAGCGTCACCTGGTGCAAACGTCAACTTGGAGACTGGCCGAAGATCTCAGCATGGGGGTGCACTCGTAGTAAAGTAATTTTAAAAAAGTTTCTCGCCGTGCAATCGTCGGCAAAATCCTGAATTCCCATCCACAAATACTCGAAAAGATAAACTCAAGTGGGGAAAGAGAGATTTAAATACCAGGGGAGAGTGAATGTCATTTTAGCGGCCTGTAATCATGAAAAATTCAACTCTGGTGTCATACGTCGTTAGTAGGGTCACGTATAAGCCGTTTAAACCAGTCTTTAGGGTTGTTACTGGTTTGTATACGCTTTCCCAGTCGGACAGATTAATCACTGTAAAATGCTCTGTTTGAGTAGAGAGAAGGATTATCGAAGCGTTTAATATACAACACGCACCAGCTTTCGAAAGCGGATCGGTTCATGTGGAAGCGAAATGCAAAGAAATGGCCAGAGGCGTTGCCTGCCTTCCCTCACGCAATCTTTGCAGTTACACCTGCTGCTAGAAGCTGGCTTCCTCAAAATATGTAGAATGCTCACGGAGCTGGTTGCAACGGGCGAGGTTGTCGTCGAAATCGGGGGTAGCCCTCCAATCTTTTGGTTTGGAACGGAGCGAGGCAAAGGTTGACACTGCTGCGCTGAGCTCCGAATCAGGGCCCGGTGCGCTCGTAAGGAGGATCATCGAAGACCGTCTCTAATTCATCCATCTCCGAGCTTAGCTGAAGATACGATGACCTTGGCGATTTCGACGTGTCGATCAGCGCGGCATTGCGCTAGAGTGGCATCGAGGGCGGTTTTGTGCCCGGAGACTCGATCGCTTTCGATGGCGAATTTGAGTCAGAGCCTCCCTAATTGCAGAGTCGACCGCTGCGTCTCTGTCCGCCACGACTTGCCGTCAGCTGCTTGCTTAAATTTTTATAGAATAGGCGCGTACTTACCGCAGGGGCGCGCCGTTCACAGATCTCAGACGACCATCTGCTGAGTCCCACCTTCACGGATCGGTTAGGGATTAGGGTATACGGAGTCTTAAGAAGCTTCGCAGAATCAGGTCGTATGATAGCACATGCCTCTCCCAAAGGATTCCTTCATAGCCATTCAAGTACGCGCCCGCCGCAGGCGCTAGGGTTTTTCGTGCCTCAAAAACCCTCGAACGCCGGGTACGATGGCTATGTAGGGTCCTTGGAAATGTCCGCCTCTAAATTTAATTATAGGGAAATTAGAGAAATCCCCGAATATGCTCGACTTCTTTCCTACAAATGCTCAGCAGACCATGCAGACGGCGCGGTCGTTGTCGAAATCGGGGGTAGCCCTCCGGTATTTCACCTCCCTAGTCTTTTTGTAGGTTGAGGACGGTTCAACAAGGGAAAAACGAACCTTCTTTTGCACTCTAGGGCTGGGAGCCCTCGACAGGCTGTCGTCAGAAAACCGACCGAGGGCAGGGGCTGGTTCAAGTAAGCAAAGGTCAATTTGCTTGACTGTAGTTCGAGTGGTAATCCAAGGAGCAAATATACTCCCGGTAGGATTTCCCTCGACTGCAAAGTAGTTCGCTGCTCTGTCGATATCGTGAGAACAAGACTGGGGCAGACGATCTGCTGCCGCGACCTCCCAACGTTTCATTAGGAACATACCGCTTCGTCACTGTCTTGAAATGTTCCCGTCTAGGCTTTTTTTTCACTAAAAAGCTTCAGATAGCCTTTATTAAGGGAGAACTGGAGGCGACGTGCAAAATGGATCACCTATAGCAGCGCGAGATCTCATGACTTTTTAGTTCCCTTGGGTTAAAAAAAAAAATCTTATCACTCAACAAAAGCCTACTTGTTCCTTTTTATTATTTCATATTCCAGTATTCCCTTTGACTTTACATCGTACTTCATTATTTATATTACGATCCTTTCAACCAAAAATCATCTACTTGCCGTCAGTTTAAAACCTTTCATTTCTCTTCCAACACTATCCTTTCCCTTCTTTCTTCCTTCCTTATCCTCACAAAAGCCATATTTAACTACCTCCCGCTCAATCAAGATGCAAGGACCTACCCTCGGATGTAAGTTGCATTGCTGTCCCTTTTAGTCGTCTAGGCAAAGTTCTAGCGCTAAACCTCTACAGCTGTCGTGAAGTTACTGGATCAGCAGGTCAAGGAGATTAGCGTACAGGTCGCTGCGTTAAAAAAAAGATCAAAGAAGAGGTCCGCGTGATATTAGTCTGCTAAACATTTCTAAGCAATACCTCCTCGAAGCTACCCCCCGCCAAAGGGAAACAAGCAAGACGCTCGTAAGTGCCAGGACTACTCCACATCGAACAGGCTAGCCCTACTAGTCTGTTGGTGCCGTTTAAACTTCATCTTCTCCTTTTCGAGCAACGAAAATCCTATTCTGACCTCTTGCTCTTCATTTTTTTTCTTCTTTTAGACTACAAGCAACGAACCATCCGCACCCCCCGTGAGTGCTTCCTTCGTTTTCTGCATCCTAACATTTATTCTTCTGTAGCCGAGGGGGGAGGTCACCAAGCCCGGGGAAGCGTCCCGCCGTACGTATTTTCCACGAGTGCGATATCCCTTCTTCAAGTCATTGAATGCTGACCCATGCTATCTAGCACGATGATAAGGCCGTCGAGGTATATCCCAGGATCTTCCAATTCCCCTTATTACATGACTAACACCGCCAAAAACGCGTTCGAATCGTCACCACCAGCTCCGTTGCTGAGGTGAGCGAGACTACTGTTACTCTGCTTTCTCGTCCTACGATACTAACTACAGCATCCACTTCAGGCCATGGACTCCCAGGGGTCGGCTGCTGATGCTGCTACCAGCGTACGAGTCCCTCGCTACCCCCTTCTGTTCTACACCAGTGTAATCTGACGCAAGTTTTCAACCAGGGCTATGAGGGAGACGAGGACGATTTGCCGGTAAGTAGCTCTGACTTTGTCTCGTTCCGTATCCACCATCCACTAACATCGCGCAAACCGCTCGAATGACTGCCGGGTATCAGTAAACCAATATTTCGCATAGATCCTCTTACGGTCTCTTCTTCAATTCTATGGGACAATTCTTTTCTGGCCCCTGTTCCATTTCGAAGCTATAATGGTATACAAAGAATACTTGAATACTATATAGTCATAAAATCCAAACCAATTCGATGGTAATCTGCGGTGAAAAGATGTCCTGTACGGGAAGTGGTGACTATTTTCTGTATAAACGGACCTCAAACTGTAACCTGAGAGCTTTCAAACCCTTTCAAAACGCCGACCTCATCCTACTATTAGTTGAAAAAGAGGGGAGCCTAAAATGGGTTTTCGCGCTAGGTCGTCAAGTGTGGATTGGTGGAAATCTCGCGCAAAGTAGCCAAGTGTGTGAGCGTCAGGTTTACTATCGCGAGATGACGCCAGTGCTATTTATGTATCATGTTTTATTCCTTCCAGCATAAATATACGTACCTAGAGGCATATTAGGTTCATGTATAAATGTATAAACTAAAGAATCTCTCATTTCAATATTTGCCTTGGTGTGGCCGCTTGCGGACGGGACGGACGAGTGTACTCGCGTGAAGTACTGGGAAGGAAACGGGGTCTTGGTCTCAAGTGTAGAAAGATCTCAAGAACTTCTCCTGGCAAAACGAGCGTATATTAGCAAAAAGAAAAGAAAAGAAAAAAAAAAAACGAACCTTCTTTTGCGCTTGGTCTAAGCAGCAGCGGGATTCTGTTCGACAGGCTGTTCAAGCGATAAAGGTCGGTTTGCTTGACCGTAGCTCAAGGAGGAGCCAAAGTAGCAAAATCCCGCGTACTTTGCTGGCGACAAACTGAGCTGAAGGAAGCTCATTTGGTTCTGTTATAAACATGCTTGTCTGGCGGGCTCGGACTTCAAACCCTATGGTACTGCCGGAGTAAATTTCACGCAGCTCTAGTGTCCGGTGTGAAATATGACTCCAAATCTTTTGATGGAAACAATCAAGCCAGAACCGGTTTAGAATTTACTCGGCAGCTGGCTTATCACTACTATGCAGTAACGGCATAACTAGGATAAACCGGTGGTTAACGCGTTTTACTCCAACGCTGGTTTTATTTGGGGTGCGGCGGCTGGAGTAACTTTTTCAATCTAGCCGCCGGTGTAATTTTCAAGCCGGCTATTGGAGCAAAAAGAGTTACTCCAGCCGCCGCGCAGAAAATTACACCGGCATCCGGAAAATGGCCCGGGTCACGCCGGCTACCGGACGCAGTATCAAGCCGAAGTTTGGTCGCACTTTTTCATCCCAGGAAAAAATTGATTTGCAATCCGGAAAATGCATCACTTTCAAACCGGATTTCAATTAAGCAGGCCTACGGTATGGCAGGGAATGTGTGTAGATAGTTTATCCGGGATATAATGTACGTAAATAGAACTGAACTGTCGAACTGATCTAGAGAGAAGTTCCGTTCAGGAGCTGATGTATATATATATAAAAAGGTAACCTTGTAGCTTCATTTCAATTTAGATGCGCAAGTATCGCGATATTCGTAATTTCAGTACCAGCGACGCCCGCTGCACCCCCAAAACGCGATAACACAGCTTAATCTCGCGAGGACTGAACGTTCACACTCTCCCGAAGCGGTTCCGCCCGTCAGAATCGATTTTATTTTTCTCGAAATGCCTTGAAAATGCACCAGAAAAATAGACACGAAAAAAAAAAAAGAGAGCGACAGGCTTGCGCTTCTGCAGGAGGTAGCTGGTAGTCTGGGCTTTCCGAGAGGTAATGGTGGCCAGTCCTATACCCGCTACACCATGAAGGCGTGCCCGGGGAAGCTTCAAACTTACTTATAGGATTGTTTGCATGTAAGCGAACTCGCTGCCAAGTCCACTTGACGATCGGTAACATGTCGTTTAAGAGCTATCGGCGGCCAAAAATGCGGTAAATACTGCCGTACTCGAAATTTACCCAATTTCGACACGATTTCGGCAAATAAAACACAGGATAGTGTTTACCGAGAGCTCTGCAACTTTTTGACGTATGTTTTGCCAGTATAGCCAAGTGATGTGTCGCTGTTGGTTGGAATGCCTTTCGCTGCTAATTTTTGAGAAGATCCAAAAAAAAAAAACCGCCCACTATTGGTGGGGAATTTTTTGTGGAGAAAGTTTTCTACCCAGATTTGAAAACCCAAACCCAAACCCACCGCCACCATCCCAAATCGCAACACAACATCACCGTCTCGGATCGTTCCGCGCCTCCTTTTGCGACCCTTGGATCTTGGATATCGTAAGTTCATCTCTGGCTATTCATTTTTTTTTCTCGTGCTAGTTGCGTTTTGCTAGTTTCCTCGCTGACTTTTATCCTGTATTTTTTGACTGCGGAATAGGCGATACGAGGCCACGCTCGGATAAATTCCGGCTATTCATACTTGGAACGCCGAAGACTCCGTCGCAACGGTGTGGACGAGGTCTCTGCAAATTTTCGCGGATTTCTGACCTGTGGTTGTTGTGCAGCGACCCTTAGCCAAAGTTGCGCAGAACCCGGTCAGGGTCGCGCGACGAGAACACCCGCGGGAAAGCGCGCGGATTACGTTTCAGGAACTACTAGGCGACAGGGTGGCCGCTGGGAGGTCTTGTCCAGAAGCACCAGCGAAGCTCGGTCAGGACATGCCACAGTCGGAACGACAGCGCGCCGGGCGTTCCGGAAAAAATTAGGGTCAGAGGCAGTATCTACCGAGGAAGCTAGACGGCACGGCCTTTGCCTGGCCATCGTCCTTACGGCTTCACGTGTGCGAGGTTTTGGTTTTGGCGGCGCTCTCATACGGTTATGCAGAAAGAAGAACCTCCCCCCCAACGGAACCACAACGCGCACTAAAACATCCCAGGGCTCGAGCTGGCTCGGAAAGCGTTCACGTCGCAAATTTTCGCGCGTATCTACCGAGGGATCGTGGTGCGATGCGTTGGTTGCCTGGTCTGCCGACAATACATGCTAAGGGGGGTCCATTAGCACGCAAGGTTGATCCCCCCAATATTTCTTCTTTACCCACGGCATTTACTAGTCCCACTAACCAAAAAAGAAAGGGTTTTAACTAAAAATTATAGCCTTTATAGGAATATGGGTAAAATATCACGTGATAAGAAATTATTTTTATATATATTCTATTATTTTTTTTTAATTAAAAAGCTAAAAGACCTTTAAAGATTTTAGTTACAAGACTATAAAAAAGTATATTTTTATATATATAAAAATTATTAAGTATTTTATTTATTCTTCGCTCGTACTCAATAATAAAAATATTATAAGAAAAAAAATTATTAAAAAAATAAAAACTCACAGCAACCCTTTCTTAAAAAGTTTAAGACTAATAGTAATAAATAATTATAATCTATTATAAACCTATTTATAGTAAATATTTACTAATAACTACTAGTAATAACTTCTAAAAATTTTCTTATAGCTAATAATAGCTAGTAGCAGCTAGTAGTAGCTAATAATAGATAGTAGCGGCTAATATATACTACTAGCCGTTACTATTTACTAATTAAAAAATTTTATATAAAAAATTTTTTTAAAAAGTTATAAGGCCGATAGCGGCTATTAGATACTACTAGCTACTACTAGCTACCATTAGCTACTATTAGCTACTACTTAGAAAAGCTAACAGATAGAAAAAAAAATTTTTTTTTTTAGGCGTTAACGCCGCTACATCTATACGGTAATAAATATTATTTCTTTTTTTTAATATAAGAAAAAAGAAGGCGTAATTATATAATTTTAAAGATTTTTAGTATAAGTAAATTAGAGTTCTAGCTTTTAGATATAGCGCGACCTAATAATTATAGCTTAATCCTATATTTTTATTATAAAATATTTAATCCTTTCCTAGGTAATCTTTTAACTTTAATAAGCTAGAGGTATAACTAAATTTATTATTTTTATTAATTTTATTCTATATTTATAACGTAAATTTTTCTTATACGGGTTAAGAGCTTCGCGATATAGCGTATAAATCCTAAATTTATTTTAAACGATACATAAGCGTTTTCTTATATATTAAATCTATATAAATTAGTAAATTATAATTATTAATATTATTAAGTTAGAGTTAGTTACTTCTTATTATTATTTATTCTACGTTAGTTTCTACTTCTATTCTATAATATACCTAAGAAGTTATTAAAATCTTATAGATAAAAGCTTTTATTTTTTCGTTACTATCGCTACTACTATAATTAAAAGTAAGCGAGCTCTAGCTCTTTCTATTAATTTTATATAATTATTTTAAATTAATTAAAAAGAATAGACTCTTTTTTATAATCTTCGAGAAACTATTTCCTAGTAATACTTCTAATATATATAGTTTCTTCTTTCTTTTTTAGATCTATAATAATAGTAATATATATTAAATCCTTAATATTTTAATTTTTAAAGCTTTAAAAAATTTTTTTAAAAAAATTAGTTATTATAAAAATTAAATATTTTATATTATAAATAATATATATATTACTATATAGTTACTTATATTTTTAAAAAATTATTTTTCTTTTTATATTTATATACTCTTTTATATATCTTAAATAAATAAAAAGATATAATCGTTCTATTAAATACTTTATTTCTAGCTTTAAAATCTTTAGAATTTTATTTTTTTTTTACTATCTTATTAAAAAGATTTATAAATATTTCTATTCTTTTAAGTAATCTTTTTTAGAATAAATATATAAATTTTCTATTAAATTATCTTCTATTTTAGTATTTTTATTTAAATAGCTGTTTATAATATAATTTATATAACTTAATATTAAATTCTTTAGGTAACGGTTTATTTAGCTAGTTTTTTTTAAACCTAAAATTTATATATATTTTATTAGTTTTTTTTTTTTTTTTTTTAAAAAAAAATTTATTTTGTTATATAAACTTGTAAAATTCTTAAAGAATCTATTTATAATCTATAAATAAGCGTAATTTTTTTAAAATTTATTATACTAATTTATAGATTATTATTTAGTTTTATAATATAGTTTAAATTGTAGTCCTAGCTTATTAAAAATACTCTAAGAGCTAGATAATTAATAGATATTTACTAAATTAATAATATTAGATTTAAAGCTAGTAAATATTTTTATACTTTATATATATAGCTTTTTCTAAATCTACCGTTAAGTAAAATTCCGAGCGAGGCATAAGGTTTATTCTAAAATTTATAAGTAATAGTAATAATAATATATAGATTATAAGACGATATCTATATAAATTTTATAGGATTAAATAGATATATAAATACGTAATATTTACGTTAGATATATATCTTTAGTATATATAGAAACGTAGTTTTTTTTTTTTTTTTAAAAAAAAAGAAAAAAAAAAAAAGAATATTTAATTAAAAATATAATAACGCAATATAGGCTACTATCTATTAATATAATATAATAGAAGCTATTAGCTTTCTTTAGCCTACTATAAATAAATAAAAATAAATTAAATTAAAAAAAAAAAATAAAAACTTTAAAATACCTAAACGTAGTTAATTAAAAATAAAATATAAAAAAATTAAAATAAAATAAAATAAATACCTTTCCTAATACTCCTTTTTTTACTATTAATTTAAAATTAATTTTCTTCCCTTTATAACGGTAAAGACGAATATATATATACGTAAATAATTATAATAAGATTAAATTAAATCTCTAGTATTAAGGCCTATAAAAGCTAATCGCGTATTTTCTACGTATAGTCCTCTAAAGTATTATTATAGAAGTTCGCGCTAAGAGATATTATCTATTTATTAGTAATATAAAATAGAAAAGAAGTAAGAAAAAGATAAATAATAAAAATAAAAATAAAATAAGTTAAAATTAACGGGTAATATACTATTTACTAATTTTTAGCGACGCTAAAACGAGGCTAGGGCCCGTAGTAAAAATTATAGTAAGCTAAAAGAAGAACTATACTAAAAGCGGGAGAGGAGCTATACTAGGAGCTAGAAGAGGAGCTAGAGGAGAAACTATACTAGAAGCCGAGGGAGGACCCGTACTAGGAACTATACTAGGAACTATACTAGGAACTATACTAGGAATTATACTAGAAACTATATTAGAAGTCGGGGGAGAAGCTATAGCGAGAGTTATAGAAACTGAGGGAACCGCTATATAAACGCGAGAAAAGCTATAGAAAACTAGAGGAGCCGGCGTCGCGGTAGAACTTTAAGGAAAAGGCCGGCTTTTATCTATTAGAGCTGTTATAGCGTACGGGCGAGAAAAAGCTACGGCGGCGGCGTTACCGCTATAATTATAAGGCGGAAAATTATTTTTATTATAATTATAAGGATATCCTCGTTATTTTAGCTATAGGCTAAGGGGTTATTATATATAAAAGTTAATCTCTATTAAAACCTAAAAAAAAAAAAAAAAAAAGTAAGAAAATAATAGAATTATACCGGTAAAAGAGTCTTTTTTACCCTTATTCGTTTTCTACTTATTAATAAATAAAGGAAGTATAGCTTTTCGCTTACGTATCTAGTTTATATTAAGAGCGTAGAAAAAAAAAAGGTTAATTAAATCTTTTAAAAAAAAATTTTTTTTAATAAAATATACGTATATAGATTTAAACTATAAATTATATATATATATATTATATATATATATACTTATAACGATAACCTCTAAAGGACGCGCGACGCTAGCCTTTATAGCTAGTTTTATTATTTCTATATTCTAAAAATCTAGGCTCTAGTATACCTTTAATTTCTACATAGAAAGTACTATCTTAAGAGCTTTAATTTTCAGTAATTTAAATAAATTTATCGATATTTTTTTATACGCTACTACTACGCTTTCGCTCTATTAAATATTAGTATATTTAAATTTATCTTTAATTTAAAATATTAAATTTAAAGATAATATTATATATCGCGGGCTTACGCTTTAGCTTAAGCTTTATAAAATTATCTATAATAGGACGCGTTAATAATTAAAAGGCTATTATTTATTCGTAAAAAAAGAAGATAGATAAAAAAAAATAGTAAATAGATATAATTTAATATAATAAAAAAGAAAGAAAAGAAAATCTTAAAAAAAAAAAAATCTATAAAAATAATTCTATATTTTCTATAAAAAAAATATAAAAAATTTTTTTTTAAATAATTTTAAAAAAAAAAAAAATTTAAAATAAAAAAAATTAAATAGTTAGCCGGGTAATTTAATAAAGAAAATTTATATAAATTAGTTAAAATATATAGATTCCCGGATATTATATATAGGGTAATAGAATTTAAAAAAAAAAAAAAAAAAATATATCTTACTTTTTTATATTTACCTATAAAAGCTAATAGAATATAATAGATACTATTAGTCGCTAAAAAATTTTTTATATCTACTAGAAGATATTAGAATCTACTAGTATCTATTAAAAGATAATAAAAAAAATTTTTTTTAAATTTTTTTTTAAAAATAAATAAAATAAATAAATAAATTTTTTTAATATTATATCTTTTTATACCCGTAAACCTTAGAAATCTCTAATCTTTTTTAAGAGAAGATCTATTTACGTATATATATTCTTATCTTTCTTATCTTCTATATTAGAAATAGAAAATCTATCTAAGCCCGTACCTATAGATATATCTTCTATTCTTCCTATATTAAATAAGCCTTAGATTTTAAAAAACGCTAAAAATATTAAGCCTAAAAAACTAGTAGCTATATTAGTCTTAACCTTAATCCGCTAGTAACGAAAGTAGCCTCCGTAGCGATAGTTATCTTATCTTTAAGTACCGCGGCGGTTAGAAGCCGACGCCGCCTTAGCTATACCGAAGTTTAACTATCTACGTCCGCTAACCTTACTACTACTATAAAATCCTCGCCGGTATCGTTATATTAGAAAATAAGATATAGATATAGCCGGTAATCGGATAGTAAGGATATTAAAGGATAAGGATAATATCGAAGAAAAGGTAGTAAGTAAAGGAGAAGATTAAGATTATAGTCTTCGCCTATAAAGCTAAAAGCTTAACTTATATAAAGCTTTAAAAATTAGAAGAGGTTAGACTAAAAAAATCTAGATATTAACGAGCCGCTTTAAAATTCTAGCGGTAAAATTTCTATAGAAATCTATATATCGCGTTATTATCGCTAAAACTATCGTTTAGTTTAAGTAGGACGGGTATAATAAAAATAAAATAATATATAAAGCGGCTCTTAAATATATTATTTAAAAGCTTTAATTTAATCTTTTAGCTAAGGATAATTAAGAGAATTAATTAATTAGTTATACTAAAAGAATAAAACTTATTAAAAACTTATAGTATTTATTTTATTTTAACCTGTCACACGCTGCTCGTACTAATGCCAAGCGTAGGGGGCGGATCTCCAGAGCGGGTAGTAGGGCACTACTACGACAGCTATAGGGTATATAGGACTAAGATTGGCCCATAAGGGGCCTATACTAGGCGTACTAGGCATTATATACATGTATCAGTGGCGTAGTAGGGCCGGCTATTCTCGGAGTCTGTTACTAGCCGCGCAAGGGTCTGTGGGGCAGCTGGTGGGGCGGCAGGCCGCCCCCTGCTACACGGGGCAGGGATCTGCATTGCATGCACGGTGTGAGCGGATGCCGCCCTGTCATCGGACAGTACCCCCCCCCCTCTGGCCGAGGTCTCGCGAGGCGCTGTCTCCGTGCTTTTTCTGCTCTCCTTCCGTCGATATCGCGCGTTCTGCCGTCCTTCCGATGTTAGCCCGGCCGTTGTTCGTGCTTTCCTCCGCGCATTTTCTCAGGTATACGCGTCGACGCGGCGCGGAGATTGGCGCGTTTTACGTGGATAATAGTATTGTGCGATGTCGGTTCGGCGTTTCATGTTTTCGAAACGAAATTTCGATAATTCTGTGGAAGCTTCTATCGCGGTTCTGCGGTTTCTAGAACTTCTTTCCCTGGCCGCTGCGATGTGTCATGCTCTTTGTCCTTATAAGCAGCTCCTGCGCGCCGCTCAGGATTCTCCGTCCTTTATTCTTCTATTTTATCCTCCTATCTCGTTTGCCTAGATCTAACCAACTCGCAACTTCCTAGATTCTCGTACAACGCTCACTCTCCTGCCCCCTCTTGCTTTCCGGCCTTCGCCTGCTCTTTAATAGGTTCCCCGTCCCTCTATGGCGCTTGTCTCCCGCAACGAAGGCGCGGATAATGGCTAGAGGTTTTCCTTGTCGCCGTTGCTTATACCAACTATTAAGACCACAACGAGCCTGTTATTGTATGAACGGCCATAACAGGTGTGGTCGTTGTATTTCTACGTGCCGCCCGTGTAGCTTCCGTAGTATACCTGTTCTAATTTTTGCTCGTGTTTTACGCGCTGTACACCTTCTGCTAACCCATGTCTTTTCCTAGGTGTCTTCATCATCGGCGCTAACGGTGCGGTTGCCTCGTTCCCTTGTCCCTTATGCTTCCTAGTATGTAACACCTGGCAACCCCCGTAAGAGGGCGCCAACCGCCCGCGCAATCCCGTCACTATCAACGGCGTGATAGTCGACCAATATGGTGGCGCTGGTGTTTAACCTGGTACCGGTAATCGTCCCGCTCCGCAGATGTAGCACAATGGGCGGTCGTAGCTGAGGGCTCCCCGTCAGTAATCCGCAGAATCCTGGTGGTTCCCAACGTGAATCCCAACTCCGGCCCTCTTGCGAACTTCGCCCTCCCAGCTTTCTCCCAAGCCATAGCGGCCCAACTCGGGCAAGCAAACTTCGCCCCTGGCAGGTCGTCGGCCTTCCGCGGCCCTCTTAGAACGCCTTCCGAAGCGTCTTTCAGGATCCAGCCGTTGTTTAACTTCTCACTAGTCCACAAGGCGCTCAAGGTCCCCCGGTGCTAACGGTAACGATAGTAAGGACGGTACGGACGGCGAGAACGGTGCCGATAGCGGCGGGGTAAGCGCGGCGAGCGTGGCATCGCGGCTATCCGGGTCTGGACGGGGCGGATGGTAAAAACGGGCTAACGGGGCCGACGGTACACGCGGTGAACGCGGCGAGCGTGGCCGTCGCGGGCATCGCGGTAACGACGGCGCGCCTGGTCCTGCGGGTCCCCCGGGGCCGCGCGGACCCCCTGGGCAGATGGCACCCGCGTGGGCAATCGTCTAGCGGCCCTATAGAGCAGCAAGTCGGCAATATTCGCTCCTGCAACTGTCGACCGCGCCCAAGCCGTTCGTGCCTATCGCCCTCCCGGTCGTCTCCCGGGTCCTTCAAATCGCGAGCTCAAGCGTACTGCTGCGGCAGCTGGTCTTCAGTGTGGACGTACCCAGTTCATCGTACTCGTCGCCTCACCAGTGGTTAGCTCGCGGTTTTCTATTTCTCCCCTTTTTTTTTTT